>JAZKJV010003673.1:0-115951 GCA_037367405.1 Ottelia alismoides
TGGCAGGAGAGCAAATCGGAAAGTGGCATAGCGACTCTATTCTGAAAAGCCAATGAAGTTGATTGAAAGTGCACTGACAACTTGGCTCGGTTCTGTCGGGTAGCGATACTTCAAGCCCACCACCGACCCTGCGTCGGTGGAGGCGCTGATTGACAGCTACCAACTGCTCTCCTCTCCCCGTCTGTGGCTCTGTGGCTACTGTCCTGGCGGCGAGCGATCCATGATCCAATGCCAACCGTGACATCGAGCCGCTCCAGTAGAGTTCATTGATCGAAGGCAATTGATGAGACTCGAACTCTCAAGCGACCAGGGTCGATTTGAACCGAGCAAGCGGAAAGGAGGGCGCTTCGCTTTTAAGTCTATCTACGCAAGGCCTTTGCAATCACAACCCGATGCGTTAGCGAGGAGCGGCACTAGGAAGTCCACAACTGGATAAGTCTATTCTCGCCCAACCCTCTGGACGATTCGCTTCTCGGCCAAGCGAGAACATTGAATTCCAATGGAAAATCGATTGGTGCCGCTCCTCGCTAACGCGTCGGGTTGTGATTGCCAAGCCTTCGCTCAAAAGCGAAGCGCCCCGGTGGGCTCCGGTTCACGGCTTTGCTCTGCCACGTATTGTCACTCGTGTCGTAACTCGGGTATCGAGCTTGGAAATCTGGACCAGTATGCGTGATCGCAAAGTCGTGGCACGAGGTCATTTGTCGTTGATGAATTTCACATCTGTTGCCTCGCGAAGATAGCTGAACGCGCCGTGGCGAACATCAACATCGTCGTCCTCGTCGAATAGGACGGGCGCCGCTTTCGAAAACTTCTATTGGCGACGGTCCGTTACGAAGCAGTAGCAACTAATCGATGAAGTCAAAAGCAACAACGGAATCAAAACGAAATATCCGACTGGATTGAGATTGGTACCTAGCCATAATGCGATTAATGTACCGATCACTGCAAACGTCGTGATGGCAGCAAACGCAATCCCAACCAACGCTTGGGTCGAGTGGAATCCATGAAGGGTTCGGCAATGTGAAAAATCACATCGCCAAGGGTATCAATCCAATCTGCCATGTGGAATCTCGAGTAAGACGAACGCCTAAATTCAGCCAGTGCGAGTAAGTGGCTCAACGCAAGCCATAACGGCCGACCGAGCACTTGGCTGCAATATTTTGTTCGTTATTTCAATGGTAGCAATTCAGGCGGGATGGCGGACACATCTCGATCCCGGAAAGCTTTTTCTTTCGCGGCCAGTCGCTCCTTCACGTCCATTCCAAGCTCTAGCTCTCTTCTCAAGATCTGAATTTCTAGGGGTAAGATGTTCTCAAAGTAGCTATCTGCATCAGAAGCCCCTATTTTCTTTTCGCCATCAAGCAACCAATTCAAACATTTGATCTGCATTTGGGTGTAGCTCAGGTCTTTGTTTTGTTCGAGCCATTTAGCAATTCCGCCAGCGTCGTCGAATGGCGTGCCTTCCCAGTATGGCTTGGGGTGATCTTTACCATCTCGCCCCGTTCGTTGATAGCCGTACTTCGAGTAGTTTCTCGGCCGATCTTGCAGTTGAAAATAGATGTTCCACATACATGCATCACCAACCGAGTTTGCCAAGTAGTGGTTTCGGAATTGATTGATTGGCGTTTATCATCCAAGTGTTTGACTAGGATCGGAAAGGCCTTGACCTTGAGGCTTGCAAGCTTGTCAAATGCATCCTGTACCTTCTTGAATCGTTGAGCATACTCCGGAGACTTGTCTTTCACACCTGGACTGAATACCGGCTCGTTGGATGCTTTACCATCAGCGAACACCAATTGATCAATGAGTTCCTCAACGTCCTGCGATTCTTCCGAGGTGACTTTTAACGCAGAGTACCTGATGTTGAGTTCTTTAGCCGAATCTTGCGCGCGTACGGAAATCTGTGCGAAGAGAATGAGGCCTACGGCAAAGTAAAGTTGTCGATGCACCATCTATCTCCATGGACGAACGACTGCCATAAACTAGTTGCCGCGTTTGATGTTGATGTAAGTAACGAGGCTATTTGCTACTTGGTTTCATGGCTTGGTTCGTGCTGTTTCTTTGGTCGTCAGAAATTGTAGTAGTAAAGTTAGACGAATTTGTCCGACGAATCAAATCGGAGCACGTACACGTCACCTTCGTCTCCGGTAAGCCAAGCCGAGGAAACGTAGTACTCGGCGGTTGGCGGATAGTCGAGGTTCCATTCCTGGTTCATCACGGATTTTCGTGGCTAGACAAAGACGACCTTGCTTGCTGGCTGTTTATCCCGAAGGGATTGCAGCCATTAGCCGGTGGTCGCGCAGCGCACCACCGGTCGAGTGCTGGCGATGCCTTGAGATTTGCCCGAGCCGCAACGGAGAGAATTCGGTCGGAGGCCCTCCGATTGCACTGTGTTATTGCGGCTCGGTCGAAGTATGCCTGTTCGATGCCTGTTAGCTCGCCGCCGATCGCGCGGTACGAAACAGACACGGGCCGAAACAGCAACCGGTGGTGCGCTTCGCGACCACCGGCTAATGGCTGCGATCCCTTCGGGATAAACAGCCAACTTGAATCGGGTATTGCAATCGAGTAGCCATTAAAATCCGTGATGAACGAAAAAGATGAAGCAAAGCACCGTTGCAGGCTAGGGTGCAATTCTTTGTTCCCGATGTTGTTCTGATTTGCTTACTCTAAAGGGAGCAACTCAGGCTTCTTGCGTTTTAGCCAAAGCCCTTTGCAAAAATTCTCGGATTTCCCGGTGAGGCTCAATGCCTTCTGGTATCGCCTTAAACTCTTCTTGCACGATCGCATAGTAATGAGGAATGTCATCCTCGGTATGGCAATCGATTGCATTTAGCAGCAGGTATGCCACATCAATTGCTCTGGGGCCATCCAAGTCATCGATGTTTCGCTCGTAGACGCCCATTGCCAGGATACTTCCTATTACTTCCAGTCTCCGAGATTCTATCAGCGTCGGCTGAGCTTCGTGCAAACGATCTGATTGAATCAGCGCCAACAGTTCTATTGATTCGTGGAGATTCTTGAGGGCTCGAGTTTGGTTTGCCTTCGCTGTTGAGATAACGGGCGACGAGACTTTGGGAGCCGGGCGAGATGCATCTCTACACCCAATCACGGTGAGTATGAGTAATGCGGCGAACATACGCACTGTGAACCTCCTGTATATCAGAACGTTCTGCCATCTTACCATATAGCAATCAGTGAGCTTTCGAAGTTCTGATGCGGGGAGGATGATCATCGCCATTCGATGGTCATGTCGTCGGTCCAATGCTTGGTTCGTCCACAGTCCGCTCACGGGCGAGCAACCACCACGAACCAAAGACAGATGCCAGTATACCGCAGACAGGAGCAAGTCGTAGGACATAAGCCGCGTCCATACATTGTGTGTGTTGCCTAAGTGTTTCCAATCCAATCGCGGCAAAGCCGCCGCTTACCATCGCCACGCAATGTGTCCAATAACCTATCCAAAGGGTGCGATCACTGAGTTCTTGTTGTCGGACCTCCATGTTAAACAGAAAAGGGACAGAAGCCGCAGCAGTCGATGACATCGTTGCCAACGCAATTAAATCAACCGTGGCAGTGGAGGTATCAAACACAACCATCGCAACAACTAGAACCAGCACCCACGAAACTAGAACGGCGAGAAGCGGCAAACTCGCGAGTAGCGTGCGTGACCTTCGTCGTGGATGAAGTATGGCTCCGAAAGTCTTGATCCGAAAAGAAACACCAATAGCGCCAGCGCAGCAACAGAGGCAGTAATCACCGCCGCATTCAAGAACTCGCTCCGCGCGAGAATGAGAGCAGAGTACGCGGTAACTATCGCTAAGTCGCGTACTGAGTATGTCATGGGTAGCTTCGACTTGAGTGGACGAACGGCTGCCAGCACTCGGCACGCGCCAGTAAGGCTTCCATGTCAAAAACGGCCGATCGCGTGCTCGGGGCGCATGGCTTTGTTCTGTCCGCTCTTTGGCTTTGCGGTCGGTTGACGGGGAAGTCTGGGATGTCGGCGTTGTCTCTCGTATTTTTGCGATACGCTCATCGTATTCGCGAATCACACGATCAGCACCAGTTCAATTGCGTTGACCGGGCCGCGGCAAGTAAAGTTCCCAATTCAAAGCGGCCCGATCCCCGGTTCCGTGTCCAACGCTTTGTTCTGCCTCATTTCGGTTCGGTTTGAGTGTCAGAGCGAAAGACCTTATCGTAGCGAGGGTTGCGTTTTAATGCGTCATCGTAGTATTTTGACCATTCACCCTTTTGTGTGGCGATAGCACGTAAGACGTCGTCAGGTGTATTGGGATTTTCTGCAAGGCACATTTCCGTGCCAACCTGGTCGGCTTCCATGTCAAAAACGGCCGATCGCGTGCTCGGCGTGCATGGCGTTGTTACGACTTGTTTACTTTCGTTCCTGCTTGTATTGGGGCAATTGAGGTGCGGCCACAGCACTGTTCGCACCTTCATGCTTCAGTTGCTTGTCAACATGAAGGGAATAGGTTCGTCGCTCCGGTTCACGGCCTGGCTATCCGACAATATGCTGGTTTGGTTTATCGCACATATGATTGAAGCCTATTTCCTGTCAGCCAGTCGCGCAGATCATCGTGGAAACGTTGCATCAACGGCTTTTTTTGCCGTCTTTGTTCGAAAAATGCATTCAACACATTAGAGCATTCATTTTCAGGTATATCGCAATCCCGGATCTCAAGTTGCGCTAAACCTTCGGGCGATGCACCCAAGACTGTGAATTTTACGTTGCAACTGTGCTTGCCATCAAGTGTAACGCGCGAAACGATTGATTGTTCCGGATAATGAACTCGAAAAATCGAACGATAGTGATTGATGATGATTCCAGAAAAGTAGAGAGGAAACTGAACACCTTCTACCAATTCGCCATTTAGACGAACAAACGTATTGCACAAGAATTGGTCGTGCGTGTCTCGTCGGAATAGCAGTAACTCCGACTGATCGCGAATGGCCATTAAAAGAATTAAGCTCCGCCATCGCCTTCAGTCCGCTGTTGCGCAAGCCATTGGCGTTGAGGAAGGTCAGTGGATTAAGCGATACGATTTTGTCATCCATCATTTCACAGCTGCATTCAGTCGGATAACGTTAAGAGAGCTAACCCGACTTGGACGGAGGGTTAGCTCTGGCGTTGAACTGAGCCGCTTGGCTGCGGCTTGGTGGATACGATTGTATTGCGGAATCTAGTTTAGTTTTAGATTTCCCTTACCCAGTTTACAGGCTGCCAGAAAGGGCAAGCAACAGGAAGATGGCTGTTTCGCCATTGGCGGTAACCGTGGCCGCCGCGTTTAATGCGGATGTAAGTAAAGAGGCTATCGGTAGGCAATTCACCGCGTTGTTCCGTCTGGTTTGGCTTTCGAAGTGCCCAGATCACTTGCATTGTGTCGAAAGGAGTTCCCGCACGAGGCATAGCCGATGCCTAATGGGCCACGCGCGACAACCTCCAGATAGAGTTCTTGAGTTCCGTTCGGATCATTTATTGGTACGACGATCAGTCCAATATTCTCGCCCCAGCGACAGATACAGCAGTGTAACAAACGCAAGCGTACGTTGCCGCAAGTATGACGCCCCAGGCGAGCATTTCGACGGTATCGTTCCAGGCATTTGAGTAAACCAATAGTTGGTAGTTCCGCCGCGGATCGGCGCCGGAATGGTTATAGGCGTTGCTTGCAAAGTTGACACCAACAGCGTGTAGAAATGTCCAAGTGGCCGTGAAGAAGTAATGAACCGCCGCAGCAACAGGAATTCTCAACCGTAATCGTAGATGAATCAGGCAGGTTGCTACCGTTGGCGTAAGGTACACAATCGCGGCCCAGTCAGATCCGCCAGTTCTTGCCTCAGCAGGGAACGCTGCGAGGTTGATCGCAATCATTGCTGTCCAAAGTAGCAAGTCGAGGATCGTAAAGCGACGCAAGTAATTCAGTTCCACGAGGAGCGAGGTAGTTCTTGTCGGCGAACGATGACCAAGTCCGAAGGGATTGGGCATCCTTTGAAAGTTGGGACTATTGAGGACTTTGGCCCATCGAATTGTTCCCGATGTTTTGAACCCGGCAACATGGCTTGGAGTATACCCGGTATGCAATCGAAACTGCAACCAAGTACTGCCGAGCGCTAGTTCGTCGGCCTGACTGAACCGGCCAAACAATATCGCGTCGCTCAGTTTCGTACTCGTACTCAGCCCGACAGGGCGGTACTCGTACTCCTACTCGGTGCATCAAGTTCGCCATCGAGTAGGAGTACGAGTACCGCTGCGCTCCAGTACGAGTCGAGTACGAATAAGAGCAACAAGCATTGATGTTGAGCATGGACGCATGACATCGCAGCATGTCGCCCCCATGGGCTTGTCCCATGGGAGCGCAAGTTTGGTTGGCTAGGCCGCCCGTCCCTAGCCAACCAAACTTTGCTTCCCACCGGACAAGCCGGTGGGGGAGCCAGTCCAATAGTTTACGCGTAAAGTAGTCTACATTGGGAACGACGGCGGGGACGGGGCCGCCACCTAACACATTTGATCTCAAAACCCGCGTCACCGGCGGCTCCCGTTCAGCGCTTGGTTATCTAGCGTCCAGTTACGTCAACAGTGACAGTTTAATCAAGATCCTCTGGTCTAGGTTCATCACGTACATAAAGTAGTTCGTAGTTAGACCACCATCGTCGACAGTATACCAACCTGCGACTAGAGTCCCATCTCGCGTTGATAATTCACGGGCGAACTCTCGCGCATCGTCAATCGTGGCAACGTCTTCAAGCGTCACCCCCCCGCCAGACTCGCTGCGAAATACGGACTGCAGCACAATCTGAATCTCGTTGGAGACAGTGCCGGTCGATCGCATCCATTGAATTCGTTTGTAGCCATCAAATGCAAGGCCGGACCACATTGGATACTCCGAGAGTGGGTAATCAGCGGCGCTGAGGCGCTGGGCGGCATCTTCGGGGATTCGATAGATCCAGATTTTACGTCCTTCGCCACGTATCCCAGTGTCGTCGAAGAAGCCGGCTTCACTCAGGTCGAAAGATAATCCCGTCAACTCTGATTCTTCAGATGTAAACAGTGGCCATGCCATGATGGTCAAGAGAACCAACAGAGCAGTGGCACCAATCAGAAGTAAGACAACGACGCGAACAAAGCGTTTCATGTTTCACGCCAGATAACACTGGGCGTCACCAGGTTCGCGAAGGTGCCGCTACCATTGAAAAAGAACCGTATCGCCCGAGCAATCGCGATTGCCCGTCCCAAGTGCGCATACGCCATTTCGACAACCGCATCTTTCGTGTCCGCTGACGCCGTTGGCTCCATTTCGGTACTTATCTTGCCCAGAATTCCCGCGTCTTCTCTCCGCGATGAGGCCTCGATGTAGAGGTCTGCGAGTTGCGTGAGCTGATGGTCCAAGTTTGTCTTTCCGGCCGAGATCCAGAAGTCAGAGTCGCGAACATTTGGTCCGACGCCACTGATCGCCTCCGCCAATGGGCCAAATCGTTGATTGAAGGCTTCGGTGTCCATCTACCAGCGTGCGTTGACCGTCGCCGCGTCGATTGTTTCACCATTGAAAAAGCGGCAGCCAACGCGACTGTGGTCCACATACTCTTCAGCGGAAGCGAGAGTTGCGAAAAGGCATCTCCTTCGTATCCTCGTCGGGATCGTCACCGAATGGGTCGGTGCGACAAGCTTGTTTGACGATTTTCTTTGAAGGAGATGCCATGCGTAAGTCTATTCAAATCCATGCTCCCGTGCGAGTGCTCAACGTTGGTTTCGATGTGGGTAAGGACAAGCTGAATTGGGAAACCAATGCCAATGATGAGTGTTTAACGGCGAGCTGCTCAATACAACTGATACGATTCTTGAAGTCTTCCGTAAGCTGGCCAGTCTAGCGAAACGCTTCCAGTACGATGAAGTGCGCATTATTTGTGAATCAACGGGAGTTTACCATCGTTCGCTGCTGCAACTGGCTGGTCAGTTCGGCTTTCGAACCTCGCTGGTTTCCGGTGAGGCGGTTGCGAAGATGCGGTCGATCGAATCCAACGACCCCAACAAGAACGACGAAAAGATCCCGGCACTATTCTGGCAGTCGCTAAAATCGGCAAGCTACTTGCGCATCGTTTGCTTGACGAACAGTACGCGGAACTCCGCGAGCATCACGCCGTTTACGTTGCCGCTGAAGAAGAACATGCTCGCTGCAAGACTGAACTGCATCATGCTCTGAAGGCAATCTTTCCGGACCTGAACTTGACCAAGCACGCGCTCTTTGGGCCTGGCGGCCTGCGGATGATGCATCTGTTCCATGGCAACCCAGTGTGGATCGTGAGCCAAGGTAGCTTTGAGAAGTTCGCCGCCAAGATGCGCGAGGATAAGACTCGAGCCCAATCCGCCACGCTACGCAAGTCTGGGAGGCAGCTGAGGCATCTTGCAAGCAGCAGGTTCCGCCCATCGTTCGCATGGCTCAATCCACACGCATAAGCCACCTGGCTGCCGACTTAGGCAACTGGGCTCGGCGATTGGAGGCCATCGAGCAGAAGATGGTTGCTTGCTACCGCAGCCTCAAAGCGCAAGACACACGGATTCCCGAGCGAACGCTGGGGGTGATTACTGAGTTCATGGCATCGCGTATCTTGGCAGAGACTGGTCCGCTGAGCGACTTTCATTCGCACCGTCAGTTAATCAAGTATGCGGGACTGAATCTGTATGTCCGCAAGAGCGGCAAATGGCAAGGCAAGACGAAGATTAGTCGGCGAGGTCGAGCCAATCTGCGTCATGTGCTCAATATGTGGGCCTTGTCCTTGGTTAGCCCCGGACGAATCTACAGCGAGTACTATCGCCGCAAACGCGACAACGACAAGATGCCTGGCGACAAGGCGATGGTGTGCGTGATGCGCAAAGCTCTCAAGTTGCTTTGGGGCTGGTCGCGTCAAGCTCAGCAGTTCGACCGCGAACGGATCAGCCGCAGCGCCACCAGACCCAAGCGGCAAGCTGCAAGTGATGCAACTAAGAAGGTTCTCAAGCCAAAGATAACCGCTGCATCATGAACTAAACGCGCAGAAGTGCCAGCAAAGGAGGCTTATCCAAGCAGGCATTGGAATGGGAGAGGTAATTAAAGCAATTAAGGCTGCTGAGATGATCGCCAAGCGATTGCCACGTCAATTGACGATTGGCCAGGTGCACACTCCAGTCACTCTTCAGCCGGTTTTTGAGTCGTACGCTCGGTAGTATGCCTGTTGCACTCCGGTGACAATCAATAAGGTAACGTTCGCGATCGCTCAACAGCTTAACTGACCACTCGCACCAGCCGAGTTACCAACATTCACTGACACCTGTGAACACAGGCCCTACAAGTTATCAACTCCCCCGGACCCCCTGGGTAGTCCGTACATCTTACGTACATCATGTACCTTAATATGATTCAGAATTTAATTCCTATTGGTGTTGACGAGCTCCGCTCTATAGTAACGCTTGGTTCCCGATGTTTCTTCAGTGCCCGGCAACCCGGCTTGGAGTATAGCCGGGATGCATTGGAAGCTGCAACTAAGTTTGGCTGATCGGCAGGTAGATCGTTCTTGTGGCAGCCTGCGATTTTTCAAGCCCACCACGTTCTGCCTTACTTCGGAACGGGAATTCGTCGGTAGCGAATCACGGAGTCTTTCAAGTAGCTTGATTTCCAATCTTGCCTTGCAAGGACCGCCTTCAATTTGTCATCTACGGTGAGTCGGACAAAAAAGTTTTCGCTTCCCGGTTTTGTATTGACTGATCCCGTAAGCGTACCGTTTTTGACTGCGTTGCGAAACACGATTGGATCTGGGACGTAAAGTAGGATCTCGTCATCCCGTTCAAATTCAATGCGAAAAAAGGCAAACAGCTCGTCATCTTTCACAAACAAGTATTGCGATTCGTTTTCGATGCGAAGATCAAGTAGGGTGCTGTCGCATTTGAATCGTTCGGTTTCCTCGTCCCAAGAAAGGTGGCCGCCAACCAATTGTCCAGATTTCGTTAGCCGAAGTTCAAAGACATTATGCTCATCATCAGTCCATCTTCCCTCCACGCGGGAAAGGCGTTGTACTTGTGTTCTGGAGCCGAATGGGGTATCGATACGAACATGGTCGCATCCAACCAGGAACATGCACAAAAGCAAAGCGATGTAAACAATCCGATTCATGGCACTTACAGGCAGAACGGCTCGCGTTCACCCAGCCCGCGGAGTGAACGCTTCCATTGAAATGGCACCCGATCGCGGGCTTCGTTGCAACGGTTGGTTATTTGGCGTCTTGATCGTCACGAGCACGCATTGTAGCCGTGAACGGTACGGCAAAAAATGCAGATCGCGAAACAGAACCAGACATCCGATGGAATACTCATGCCAAATGTTCCCGAATGGAACTTGAGTAGCGGGAAAGTAGGCGAATCTCTGGCCGCTGCAGACAGGTTTACATTCTCCGTGTATCAAGTTGCAATTCATCCCCATCGAGCCACCCACGCGAAAGCACTGATTATTCCAAAGTCGCTTCATTCGTAAGCTGTCCAAAAACGATAGTGGGCTTACATCAGATCCAGAAATCCGTCGCTCCGCGTAGGTAAGTGGTTTCAGAATTGCGGACCTTTGAGGTAAATGCTCAAGCTCGAAATACTTCGGATCACCGGCGGAGTAGTCAGTCAGGTACATGAGATCGATCGCACCATCTGAAAGCACACGATACACAATTTCCGCACCACCTTGAGAATAGGCCAATGGATAGACGAGCGGAAAAAAACGAAGACCACTCAGCTTGAGAGGCGAATTGTTGTCAGCCGTGTCGAGCGTAAAGAAATGATGAATTGGCGACGGAGGTCGAATGCCAGAATAGTTGATCGAAGGATTGCCGCCGAAGGTGTGAGGACCATTAGTGCGAAAGACAATACGACACGCCTTGGAGTTGTTCAGCCGTTCAATCGTTTTCTCCCACTCGGGCGTGATGTTCATGCGAATCGCAACAGCCAATGAACGCGTACGATGACCAAGTCCGAAGGGATTGGGCATCCTTTGAAAATCGAGACTATTGAGGACTTTGGTCCATCGAGTTGTTCCCGATGTTTTTGAACCCGGCAACATGGCTTGGAGTATATCCGTTAAGCCATCGAAGCTGCAACCAAGTATTGGCAATCGCTAGTTTCGTCGGCCTGACTGAACGGGCCAAACAATTTCGCGTCGCGCAGTTTCGTACTCGTACTCAGCCCGACAGGGCGGTACTCGTACTCCTACTCGGTGCATCAAGTTTACCATCGAGTACGAGTACGAGTACCGATGCGCTCCAGTACGAGTACGAATAAGAGCAACAAGCATTCGTGTTGAGCATGGACGCATGACGTCGCGGCATGTCGCCCCCCATGGGATTGTCCCATGGGAGCGCAAGTTTGGGCGGCTAGGCCGCCCGTCCCTAGCCAACCAAACTTTGCTTCCCACCGGACAAGCCGGTGGGGAGCCAGTCAAATAGTTTACGCGTAAAGTATTGGACATCGGGAACGACCGGCACCAGCGAGCCCGAGCGATTGACTCCACCTAGGTCAAAACGGCTGATCGAGGGCCTCGTTGCGTTAGGTTGTTCGTCGATTTTACAATGCGGGAGCGATGGCGAAAACGGTTATACAGCAATTAAAGCGCTCGGTAACAACGATCATTAAGTATGGGCATCGAAAGCTGGGAGATTTTTATTTGGCTCCTTGGATTTTGAAGCTATTTTCGAGTTCCAATGTAAGTTGAGTAGCCCACGCGCTGCGAGCAGTATTCCAGGCAGAAAAACAACAGTTCCGAAAAGAAGCGAGTCGCGCATCGCAGTTCTCAGTGGAACAGCTTTTCCATCATATTCGACGTTGGAGATTCGTCCCTTTGTGGGTATCCATCCAAGTTCTTGGTTTAGCAGCACCAAACCGGGAAATGCGATAAGCACAGCGCATAGTATGGTGACGGTGGCAACAATGAAGTACGGGAATACCTTACGTTCGCGAAGTTCAATGCCACAAATTGAGTCTGGCGGTTCGTATGGAGCGTGCATGATTTCTGTCGACGAACACTGGCGATGACCGCGGTCGCCCCGAGCGATCATCCATTGCCAAACGGCCGGTTCGGCAACTCCGGTCCATCGCGTGGTTCCTCGATTGTATCAAAACGGAAGCGGTGGCATGTCATTAGCAGAGAATAGTAGTTTTCGGCAGCAAGCGTTCCAGACGAACATTGGAAGTCAGTTTGGGGGAGGTTTCCAGTCGGCAGTTACGATGCCCGCTCGCACTGCATCTGCGAACCGCAAGATGTTTTTGAACTCGGCAACATGGCTTGAAGTATAGCCGGCCTGTCTTCGAACCTGCAACTAAGTTTTACCGATCGCTAGTTTCATCGGCTCAACTGAACCCGCAACAAAACCCGGCCGTACGCAGTCGTGCTCCACCTTACCGCCCTCCTCGATTCAAAACGGAACGCGAGCACCGCTTCGCTGAGCACGAGCACCGGACATCAATCTTCATGTTGGCCTTTTCGAGCACGAGCACGAGCACCGCTAGGGCTGAGCACGAGCACGATAGTTCACGGCTTGGTTCGCCCAATGGTTTTCAGTGACTCCAAACCCGTCTGAGCATTGTCAATGAAGTGTGGTGCTAAGGCAACCCAATGCTGATTGAGTACCTGTCCGAGAGCTTCCAGTTGTTCGCACCACCATGATTGTCGTTGCTCGTCCCAATAGCTGCATTCGCAGGGTTGAGTTGGCTGCCGGATGGTTGAAAGGCAGCGTTCGTAGAATGTTCTTGCGATTTCTGGATTCGTGTCAACACATGCGTGGCCACGATTACACAGGGCACCGCCCAAGTAGACCTCGTTCTCACGATCTTTCGGAAACAAGCGTCGAAGTTCCTGCCGTACCAAAATCGCTGCATCAAAAGACGCTGCCGCTTCGACAAAACGTTTGTCGTCGAGATATTGAAGGCCCAAGTGGTTATGGCAAGCCGCCAAGACGCCGAATGTTGCCAATGACGCTTTTGTTCGCCATGGATGTGCTCCTTCGAGCACCGCAATCCCTGTTGCGAAACTATTCTTCGCTAAATCACTTGCACCGTTCTGAAGTGCAACGTGACCAATATCGTAACATTGATCGAGCAGTCGTTTTCGCCGCCCGGGCCACCACAGGTATTGCATCTGTGTCTGCACGCGAGCGAGCCGTGCTTTACATTCCTCGATCGCGTCCGCCGAGAGACGGTCAGCAGTCATGGAAAAGTTCCTTCGGTGGGCGAACGCGTACGATGACCAAGTCCGAAGGGATTGGGCATCCTTTGAAAGTTGGGGCTACTGAGGACTTTGGTCCATCGAGTTGTTCCCGATATTTTTGAACCCGGCAACACGGCATGGAGTATATCCGGTATGCCATCGCAGCCGCAACTAAGTTTGTCTGATCGGTAGTTAGATCGTTCTTGTGGCAGCATGTGATGTTTCAAGCTCACCACCGCCCCTGCGTCGAATGGCGTGGACTAAAGGCTTATCAAGGCACCTGAGTCATGATGAGTGGAACTATTTTTTGTCCTTTAATTTTTTGTCCGATCGGTTATCTGACAAAAAATTGAGTGACAGAAAATGAACAGCGAGAAACGCTTAAGTCCACGCCATTCGGACGAGCCCAGTGGAGAGCTCAGGTCGCTTCGCTTTTAAGCGAAGGCCTTGGCTCCCATGTACCATGGCCACATCCTGGGAAGATGAAGAGTTAGATTTACTTTACACGTAAAGTACCAGTCAGCGGGAACGCCGGTTTTCACCGCTTCGGTTCACGGCTTGGTTCTGCCATGCCTTGTAGCAAAGTCGAAGCCCATAGGTTCCGCCAAAGAAAAAGATACTTCCGGTCACCAAAAATGGGAGCATTGTGTCGCCAACGCCCGATTCGAGCACCGATAGATTTGGATTTTCCGGGCAGTAAAAGACGTTAACAACGGCACCAATTGGATACTTCGCTGCAATCTTTTCAGCTTGCGATCGGATGCGTGGTGGCTGTCCAAATTGGACCGTTTCACCGCGGAAGTGAGTACCATCAACCGTATATGCGTATTCTACATGTGCAATGCATTTTTTGCCGTATTTACCATACCCGTCGACTACGCTTGACGCAGTGATTCGCGCTGGGACTTTCGGCCATTGCGCTGATGCGGATCCCAGATAAATCAAGTAAGTGCTAAAGACCAGTGCGCGGCCTCCCCATAGCATGATTGCGAGGGGAATTGGAAAAAGAACCAGTGCGAGCAGAATGTGGTTCAAAGGCTTCGAGCCTGTTAATGATATCTGCATTGGCTAGCTCTTTGTCGATAAGAGGAATTAGGTGGCAGAACGCTGGCGTTAACGCGTCGGGCGCGTTGGACTATGACTTCAAAATTGGCGTGATCGCCCGCTCGCGTTCAATGCTTCGTTCGTCCATAATTGTAGTGCTCGAACCAGCCAGGCTCAAACAGGTGTAATCATGCCCACGACAGCAGACGATGCTAAGTCGATCTACGTAGCGGAATTGAAAGAGACATTGGAACGCGATTACAAAGGGCAGTACGTAGCCATCGTGAGCCCCACGCGACGACATTACATTCGCCCCACGTTTTTAGAGGCTGCGATGGCAGCTCGCGAAGCCGAACCGGACTATGTCCCGTTTGTCATCCGAATCGGTTACGACGCATCATTTCACATTGGAGCAGCGAAGACGTGAAGGCCTGGGTCGACGAAGAAAATCGCGCAATGGTGGAAGTTCAAGTTGCGAGTCATGCACGATCCAAACGTCAAGCAATCCATGCATGGATTGATACTGCGTTCGATGGATTTCTCGTCATGCCAAAATCCGCGATTGAGCGATTGAATCTGAGTGTGCTGGCAGATACAGATGCAGTGCTCGCAGACGGATCAACGGCTCGACTGAGGTGCTACTATTGCGTGGTTGACTGGTTGAACGAGATCATTCCTGTTCAAGTTGTAGAAAACGTCGGCAACCTACCGTTAGTCGGAACCGCTCTATTAGCCAAAGTTGAACTGCGAATCAACTATCGAACAGGTGAGTGCACGTTATCGTGACGGACGAACGACCAAGGTAACCGGGCGGCGGCCACCGGCTTGGAATACAGAAACCTCGCCAACCGCCGCTCTGGTTGACCGCCTTGTTCGCCCGAGCCTTGCTATGCAGGGACCATTTTCCAAACGCCGTATGGATTGTGAAATGGATCGTCTGGGGGAAACATGACACAGTCCTCTTTGAATAGCCGGTAGTGTGGCGATTCCACATCGACGCTAAAGGTTTGGCCTGACAACACCGTTGGGTTTTCAAGGAGTAGGTATCCGAGAAACGTATGAAGCAAATTTGCCGCGACCGTTGGATTGACTGGGGCTTGAACCACGCAGTCTGGATAGCCAAGGTTGTGCATGCCGCATGAATAATACGCGTCACCATCACCGACGTAAGTAACGAATGCCTTCATCAGACTCCCAAGGAGGTCATCTGCCGCGAATCGTCCAGAAGGTTGGGCGAGAATAGACTTATCCAGTTGTGGACTTCCTAGTGCCGCCCCTCGCTAACGCGTCGGGTTGTGATGGCACTCCATCGAAGGCCTTCGATCGACAACTATACCTGTGCGGCTCGATGAACTGCGTCTGTGTTGGAAGATAACCTGCTCGCCGCAAACCCCTTGGAAGCAATCATGTATTGACGCTCCAATGTAGCTGTCAGTCGTTGCTTCCACTGGGACGAGCCCAGTGGAGAGCTCAGGTCGCTTCGCCTTTAAGCGAAGGCTTGGCACCCATGTACCATGGCCACATCCTGGGAAAATGAAGAGCTAGATTTACTTTACACGTAAAGTACCAATCAGCGGGAACGCTGGCGATCACCCAGTCGCCGCCAAAAAACTATGATTCAAATTCGCGGCCGACCGGCGACTTGGGGGGATCGCTTGGTTCGGCAGCTTTTCAACATCACAGCATCACAAGCGAATGCGAATTTTTCTCGGGGATTGAATGTGATTTTGTTCCGCGAACCGATGGGCTCGGCGTTTCATTCCCCAGCCAATCACCATCAACAGGAGTCCAATGACAAAGAGGCCAACGCAGCTAAGCCTTACAATAGGAGCGTGATCGTTATTAGCCCTGCCTTCGAGGGTGATGAGGACCACGATGATGCCAACTACTGTCGAGACAACGATTAACGAAATCCCCGCGGCCAGAAGCACCAGCCACAGACTCAACAGGGAGTTAATGCGGTCAACGTTCTTGCCGTCCGTTGCTGTCATTCGTTGTACCACTGTGCGGTCCAGCCGATCAATGACAGAGTGACAATGTTTGCATTTGAGGTGGCGGCGATGCCCACCAGTTAGCGAGTCCTGACGTTCAGAGTAGTTGTCGAAATACGCTGTTGCACGTCGACAGTTGGGACAGCAAAGTACAGGCAACAACAGAACCCAGCAGCCAGCGACGAGGGAGAAAACCAGCCAGACTCCGAGCGCAAACGACCGGTCGCCCAAGGGTGTCTTAAAGTAAACGCCTGCAAACCCCGCCAGGAGAATCGCGATAAGCAATGCCTTTCCTAGGTAAGCGTTCATCTCATTGACCTCATCAACGGCCGTAGCTTTTTGACGCGACATTGGCTTCATTCAAAGCATCAAAACCGGTGGGCGAACGGCCCGGATCATCTCGCCGCAAGGGATTGGGCCACCATGTATTCAAAGCACCGTTCGCGGCTGAGGTGCATCCGATGGTTACCCGCGTTCTTTGCGGTGGATTCTTAGCGTAACGCAATCACCCAAGACAGTTCTCCGTAACGCCCCTCATTAAACATCGGCGCATCAGCGATCACTTGCTGATTCTTAGATTCATCGATTATCGTCCATATCCCGTCTCCAATCAAATCCGCGAACTGATCAAACGCGGAAGCATCGGGTGGTGATGAGTCTTTCTGCGCGGCAAACCATTCACTGCAAAAATCGATGAATGCAAGCAAGCGGTCAATTTGGCCAACAGTCTCGCGATTGGTTTCAAACTGAAACTGTCCGATAAACGTCCCCTGGTGCTCAACGATATCGTCAACGCGGCCTATGTAAGTTGGGCCACAATACAAATGGTGAGTCATGGCTGGATGCATTGTGAGCGGGAACGCGTACGATGACCAAGTCCGAAGGGATTGGGCATCCTTTGAAAGTTGGGACTATTGAGGACTTTGGTCCATCGAATTGTTCCCGATGTTTCTTCATCGCACAGCAACATGGCTTGGAGTATAGCCGGGATGCATTCGAAGCCGCAACTAAGTTTTTCTGATGGGTAGTTAGATCGTGCTTGTGGCAGCATGTGATGTTTCAAGCCCACCACCGACCCTGCGTCGAATGGCGTGGACTTAAGGCTTATCAAGGCACCAGAGTCATGATGAGTGGAACTATTTCTTTGTCCTTTAATTTTTTGTCCGATCGGTTATCTGACAAAAATTGAGTGACAGAAAATGAACAGCGAGAAACGCTTAAGTCCACGCCATTCGGGACGAGCCCAGTGGAGAGCTCAGGGCGCTTCGCTCTTAAGCGAAGGCTCGGCTCCCATGTACCATGGCCACATCCTGGGAAAATGTAGCGTTAGATTTACTTTACATGTAAAGCAACAGACAGCGGGAACGGTTGAATTCACCACGCCCGCGCGATTGGTCGACCATCAAGCCAAGCACAGTCGCGAGCTGTGGTGCATCGGATTGCTCCCGATGTTTTATCTGAACCCGGCAATACAATATGCAGTATAGCCGGTATGCAATCGAAGCCACAACTTAGTCTTGCCGATACTTCTCGGGTTCCGGTGATCTACGTCAACGGTCATCGCCAATTGTCACGCAACAAGGGAATAAAGCAACCGAGGAATGCGAGCATACGTGAATCGTCGGGGCTCTCGTTAGCGACACAGAAAAGTGTCGACGTGCCATGGTAATGAGTATCCAAGAGAAAATGTAATCGATCGAACATCACAGCAATCTGCCAGCCATCACGGCTTTGAGATGAGCCGAGTACGGCCATCTCATCCAAGCGTTCGAGATGGGCCAATGTTGGCGTATACTTTAGATTTGGGTAGAGATTGAAATAGTCCAAGTAACTCCGACCATTAAACAGGATTTCGTCTCTGTCGAGTTCGAAGAACGATGCCATATACTGCCGCGCTAGGTGCCTTTTGGATGAAGAGTAGGCATTGGTTGACGTGTAAAATAATCCGCAGCTGACATCGGGAACGCTGGCGTTGACCATCGTCGCGTCGATTGATAGACAATTGAAAAAGCGGCGACCAACGCGGCTGCGGTCCAACGCTTTGTTCCCGATGTTTCTTCAGTGCCCGGCAACCCGGCTTGGAGTATAGCCGGGATGCATTGGAAGCCGCAACTAAGTTTTGCTGATCGGTGGGTACATCGTTCTTGTGGCAGCCTGCGATACTTCAAACCCACCACCGACCCGGCGTCGGTGGAGGCGCTGATTGACAGCTACTAAATGCTCTCATCTCCCGTCTGTGGCTGCTGTCCTGAATGGCGTGGACAATTCTGATTTGCGTAGGGCTGTTTTGTTTAGCCCGTGGCCGAAGGCTAGGTGAATCCGCTAACCAGTTATGCCTTCAGCTTGAGTCAACATGTTCTAGGAAAACAGGCGGTTTGAAGTCGGTCGGTACTTTGAAATAGGCTCCTCCGGCTGCCTAGCCTCCGGCCCTCCGGCCACGGGCTAAACAAAACAGCCCTGCGCTGGCCCACCAACGAACCTTAATTCCACGCCATTCGCTGCTGTCCTGGCGGCGAGCGATCCATGATCCAATGCTAACCTCTGGCCCAAGAGGCGAATCGTCCAGAAGGTTGGGCGAGAATAGAGTTATCCAGTTGTGGACTTCCTAGTGCCGCTCCTCGCTAACGCGTCGGGTTGTGATTGCACTCCATCGAAGCGCTTGGAAGCAATCAGGTATTGACGAGCCTATGTAGCTGTCAGTCGTTGCTTCCACTGTTGGCGAGAGAGTCGCCGCATAATTTTCTGTCCTCAATCTTTTGTCGGATAAGACAGAAAATGTAGGACGAAAAATTTTTTTAAAGTCCGCGTAGCGAACCGCAGAGGACTGCGGTTCTGCTGGATAAATTAGGGTGGAGGACGGGGCTCGAACCCGCGACAACTGGAGCCACAATCCAGTGCTCTACCAACTGAGCTACATCCACCGTGTTTGAGCCACCGATTTTAAGTTTTCACAGGCCAGTCGTCAATCGAGCTATCTGCTAAAATCCGCTCGGCGTTTGAGAGAATATTTGTCAGAACGTTAAGTGGAAGCGAATGTTGCAGCCGGGCTGGTTGGTCAAGCCGAAGGCTAAAGCTGAGCTTTTGCACTCCAGAATAGAAGGACCAGGTATGAAGGCTAAGCTGCTGGCGGGCATTCCGGCTGAGAATTCGGCTTTGTTTCATCGCGTGCGATTTAATGTTGGCGATCCCGCAGCTTGGATCGAACTGGAGGATCGCAAGCTGTTCATCGTGCGCGACATCGAAGTCGATCGAGCGCGGGCGGCAGTGAAAGCAGATCAAGTCGTCCCGCCCGCCGAATTCACTCCCGCCGGAGGCTTGTCAGGCGACCGCGCTACCGCCACAGCTCAAGCCGTGGCGGAATGCCTGCGACGCAACAATGTTTCGCTGGTAACAGCCGATCGAACGCTACCGTTCATCTATGCATGGCATGTTCAGCAAGCCGGTATCAAGCTTGATTACTGCGAAAAGATGGGGGTGATCGAGCGACGCGTGAAAGATGAGCAAGAGATCGCTTGGATGCAGACGGCTCAGTCGGTGACCGAAGACGCTATCTTGATGGCTTGCCAAACCATCGCCCGCGCCACAGCCGATCGCGAAGGCGTGTTGCATCATGACGGTGCGCCGCTGACCAGCGAACGCATGCGGCAAACGATCAGCGTTTATTTGCTCCAACGCGGTTACTCGAACCATCACGATTCCATCGTCGCTTCCCTGCCCCATTCAGCCGATGTCATGATCGCGGCGCTGGACCGTTCAAGACAGGCATTCCAGTCATCGTCGATGTCTTTCCTCAGTCTCTAGAGACTCGCTACTGGGGCGAGTGTGTACCCGCACCGTGGTTCATGGGCAGCCAAGCGATGAGGTGCTCAAGATGCATAAAGCGGTCGTGGCTGCCAAAGCCGCGGCCTGTGCGGCTCTCGTACCTGGCGCATCGGCCGATAGCGTTCATGCGGCCACTAAGTCCACTTTAGCGGCACATGGTTACCAGTTTGCGCGCGGGCAGATCAGCGATACGGCTGTTATGCCGCACGGCACCGGCCACGGCGTCGGCTTGGAAGTGCATGAGCCCATCTTGTTGGATGATAACGGCGGTACTCTGATGGCCGGCGAGGTTGCTCACCATCGAGCCCGGCCTCTACGGCCGCCGCGCCGGTGGTGTCCGCGTTGAAGATATGTTGGTAGTGCAAAGCGGTGCTCCGAAAAACCTGAACCGGTTACCCGAGGGCCTCAACTGGCAGTAATTGCTCTTCGTTTTTTGTCATACATTTTTTGTCAGAGTCGATCTGACAAAAATTGAAGGACAAAAATTGCTCAACCCAAAGCCATCTAGCGACTTCGCTAGCGTTTGGATTAAGCTATGGCCTGCAAACGAGCCAAGGGCGGTGGTTCGATTCCCGTTTTTCGTGCGAGGAATTGAACAAGAATGCAATCACAACATACATTTGACCGATACGATCGGGAAAACTTTTACGACGAGCTGTTCGATGAGAGCGCGCGCGCCGCGCATGGGCGCTCGCGTACTTATCCAACGTATCAACTCATTGCCACCAGGTGAACTCAAGCAGCGACAAGCCGCCATCGACCGCGCGCTGCTGCGAATGGGAATAACCTTCACTGTCTACGGCAACGAACAAGGTACCGAAAAGATATTTCCTTTCGATATCGTGCCGCGTATCGTCGAAGCCGAGGAATGGCAAACAATCGAAGCCGGGCTCAAACAACGCATCGAAGCCCTCAATCGCTTCATCAACGATGTCTATAACACTCAAGACATCATCCATGCTGGTATCCTCCCCGCGCGAGATTCTGGCCAAAGCTAAGAGCTACCGCGCCCAGTGTGAAGGCGTGAAACCCCGCATGGTATCTGGTGTCATATCACTGGGACCGACTTGATTCGACACAGCGACGGCAAGATCTACGTCCTGGAAGACAACTTGAGGTTGCCATCGGGTGTTTCCTATGTGCTTCAAAACCGCATGGTCATGAAGAGCAGTTTCCACAAGCCTTCAAAGGCTCGCTCCTGGTTCGACAGTCGATAGTTACCCCCGGACGGTTGTACGACACGCTCTCTTATCTTTCACCCCTGCAATCGCCAACAATCGTGGTGATGACGCCGGCATTTATAACTCGGCCTATTACGAACATGCTTTCTTGGCGCAGCAGATGGGCGTCGAGCTGGTCGAAGGACGCGACCTGGTGGTCAAAGATGGCTTCGTGACGATGCGCACCACAGATGGTTTCCAACGCGTCCGACGTGATCTATCGTCGCATCGACGACGACTTCATCGATCCGCTTAGCTTCCGCGCGGACTCGGATGCTGGGCGTGCCAGGCTTGATGGATGTCTATCGTCGCGGCCAACGTGGCACTGGCCAATGCGCCGGGCACCGGCGTGGCCGACGATAAAGTCATTTATGCTTATGTGCCCGATATGATTCGCTTCTACCTCGGCGAAGAACCGATTCTGCCCAACGTACCGACGTATGTGTGCGAGCGAGAAGAAGATCGCAAGTACGTGCTGGCCAACTTGGACAAGTTGGTTGTGAAGGCAGCCAACGAAGCAGGCGGCTATGGCATGTTGATCGGACCACATTCGACCAAGGAACAGCAAGCCGAGTTTGCGCACAAGATCGAAGCCGATCCTCGCAACTACATTGCCCAGCCCACGTTGGCTCTGTCGCGTGTGCCGGTGATGGTCAACGGCCACTTTGAAGGCCGGCATGTCGATCTGCGGCCTTATGTGCTGTACGGCAAAGATATCTGGGTTTTGCCTGGTGGTCTGACGCGCGTAGCCCTCAAGAAAGGTTCGCTGGTCGTGAACTCTTCGCAAGGCGGCGGCAGCAAGGATACCTGGGTCGTCGCGGCTGATGAGAGTGAAATGGACGAGTAAGCCACGCTAGTTTTGGTCAACCAATTTTTGTCAGGTCGGAGTTCCCCAATCACACTATGCTCAGCCGAGTTGCAGAGTCAATTTATTGGATGGCACGCTACGTAGAGCGTGCTGAGAACCTTGCTCGATTCATCGATGTGACACTCACGCTGATCCTCGATCAGCCGAACTCAGAAGTGCCTCAGTGGGAACCTCTAGTCAGCACGACTGGCGACGAAGAGTATTTCCGCGAGCACTACGGTGCCGCCACAGGTGAAAACGTCATTCGCTTTTTGACGTCCGATGTCAACTATGCCAACTCCATCATCTCGACGTTGAGGGCCGCGCGCGAAAATGGCCGCACGGTGCGCGAATCGATTTCGTCCGAAGCGTGGGGAAGAGCTCAATGAGTTCTACCACTATGTAAACGCGGAAGCCCAAAGCCGATGCAGCTTTTAATTCACCCAGCGATTACTTTCGCAACGTCAAGCAACATGCTCACCTGTTCAATGGCATTTTGGATGCGACCATGTCGCACGATGCCGGTTGGCATTTCGCTAACTTAGGCCGATTGGTCGAGCGTGCCGACAAGACCAGTCGCATTCTGGATGTGAAGTACTTTACCTTGTTGCCATCGGCAGCTGATGTCGGTACGACGATCGATGATTTAGGTTGGTCTGCCGTATTGCGCTCGGTCAGCGGATTTGAAATGTATCGTCGCAAGTACCGTAGCTTGCGCGTTAAGAAAGTTGTGGATTTCTTGATACTTGATCGTGCGTTTCCTCGAGCTGTACAGTTTTGTTTAACGAGCGCTGATTGGTCGATGCGCGAGATCACTGGCTCTCAGCAGCTTACCTATCGCAACGTGGCTGAGCGTCGCTTGGGTAGTTTGAAAGCCGAGCTTGCTTATACAGATGTCGACACCATCGTCTCGCGTGGCTTGCATCAGTTCATTGATGATCTCCAGAGCAAACTGAACTCGATCGGCGAAGGCATTCACGAAACCTTCTTCGCCATCCGCCCCGTAGAAAGTTCCCCGCGTCCAGCCAGGTACAAACTCAAAAGCAGGGTTAAGTATATTGACAAGCAGGTCACCTCCACCAAGCTTTGCTTGGGGGAGGTCGGAGCCCGCGTTTAGCGGGGCTCCGGGAGGGGGCGGCGTTACCGCAGGTGTCAAGTCCGTAGCGAGAGTGACGATGTTAAGCGAAGCACAGATTCAGAAGGCTCGTGATCTTCGACAACGGCAGACGAAAGCTGAGTCGCTCGTCTGGAACGTGCTCCGAGCAAAAAGGTTATGCGATAAGAAGTTTCGAAGGCAACATCCAGTGGGGCCATTTTCGCCGATTTTGCCTGTCACGAATTGATGTTGATCGTGGAGATAGATGGTGGCTACCACGACTATACGTATGAGGGTGATTTGGACCGGCAGAAGTATCTCGAGAGCAAAGGGTGGCGGGTGATTCGTTTCCCGAACGAAGAAGTTCTCGAGGACGTTGAGGCGATTGCAATCGCGATTGCAAAAGCGATGGGACTAGAGCCGAGTTTTCGTCAGCGCGTCGAGGTTCGATCGGGCATGATGAGCAGGCGTAAACGATGAACGGAGATTTTACATACAACGAACCTTGGGGCGCATGCGCAGCGAACAGACTCGCTTCGTTCAAGCGGCCCCTCCCGCAGCATCGGCTAGCGCCTCGCTGCGACCTCCCCCAAGCAAAGCTTGGGGGAGGTGACGTTCCACAAGTTATCAACTAGAAATTTGCGCTCATGGCTATTCGCGTTGCTTTGCATCATGTTACGACTTACACGTATGATCGGCTGATCAATCTTGGGCCGCAGATTATTCGGTTGCGGCCGGCGCCGCATTGTAGGACGCCGATTCTGAGCTACTCGCTAAAGGTTTCACCGCAGGATCACTTTGTTAATTGGCAGCAAGATCCACATAGCAACTTTCAAGCTCGCTTCGTTTTTCCCAAACAAACCAAGGCGATGCATATCGAAGTCGACCTGGTAGCCGAGATGACGGTGATCAACCCGTTCGACTTCTTCGTCGAACAAGCTGCCGAGAAATACCCTTTTGAATACGACGAATCGCTGCTGCGCGATCTGCGTCCGTTTATGGAAAAACTGCCGCTGGAAAAAGAAGGCCAAGCATTTCTCAAATCGATCGATCGCACGCCAAGCGGTACAGTTAACTTTCTTGTCGCGCTCAATCGCAGCGTACAAGACGAAATCGGCTACACGATCCGCATGGAGCCGGGCGTTCAAACCGTTGAAGAGACTCTCAAGTCACGGCGCGGATCGTGTCGCGATTCGGCCTGGTTGTTTGTGCAGATGGCGCGACATCTCGGCTTCGCTGCTCGATTCGTTTCTGGCTATCTGATTCAGTTGACCGCTGATGTGAAGAGTCTCGATGGTCCTTCAGGACCTGAGAACGATTTTACGGACTTGCATGCATGGGCCGAAGTGTTCATACCGGGTGCGGGCTGGATCGGTTTTGATCCCACCAGCGGTCTGATGGCAGGTGAAGGACACATTCCCTTGGCATGCACGCCCGATCCACAAACCGCAGCACCGATCAGCGGCAGCCTGGATGAGTGCAAGGTCGACTTTGAATTTCAAATGCGCGTGACGCGCGTTCACGAAGATCCGCGCGTCACGAAACCTTACACCAGCGATCAATGGTCAGCCATCGAGAAGCTCGGGCATCAGTTGGACGAACGACTGCAAGCCGACGATGTGCGGTTGACGATGGGGGGTGAGCCGACGTTTGTGTCGATCGATGATATGGAAGGCGCCGAATGGAACTCAGCCGCAGTTGGTCCGCACAAACGACGCTTGTCCGAGATACTGATCAAACGCTTGCGTGAACGTTTTGCGCCTGGCGCTATGTTGCATTATGGTCAAGGCAAATGGTATCCGGGCGAATCGCTGCCGCGTTGGGCGCTCGGGTGCTACTGGCGGCGCGACGGCGTGCCAGTATGGCATGACGCCAAGCTGATTGCGGATATCGATCATGATTACGGTTTAGGTTTGAGCGCCGCGGCGCGCTTTGTGGAACATTTGTCCAAAGTACTCGGCGTCACGGCGCAGTTCATTCGACCAGCATATGAAGATATTGCGCATTACGTATTGAAAGAGGCAAGACTGCCGATCAACGTCGATCCGCGCGATCCGAAGTTAAAGGATCCCGAAGAACGTGCGCGCATGGCTCGCGTCTTTGAACGCGGCATCGAGAAACCGGTTGGATTGGTGTTGCCGTTGCAAAGGCAATGGTGGCAGTCCAAGCCGCGCTGGGTGAGTGGCCCTTGGCCCACGCGCAGCGAACGACTGTTCTTGTTGCCTGGTGATTCACCAATTGGATTGCGATTGCCGATCGACGCGCTACCCGCAGTGCCGGTGAGCCAGGTGTTGCCATTCAATCCAGTGGATCCAACTGCCGCGCTGCCACCCCTGCCCCATCCACTCTTTCGCAAACAAGATTATTTGGATGCCAAGCAGAGCCCGCAATCGATCAAAGGTATAAGCGAACAAGAGTTGCCGGCCACGGTCGATCATAGCAGTGATCAATTGCCTGATTCGATTATCGAAAGCGATGGCACGGTATCAGGTGGCATGAGCGTTCGCACCGCGCTGTGCGTGGAGCCGCGGGCTGGGGCGATTGCATATCTTCCTGCCGCCAGTCGAGTCGCTGGAGGATTATCTCGAAGTTGTGTCGGCGGTCGAAGCCACGGCGGATCACTTGCAAATGCCAGTGGTAGTCGAAGGCTACTTGCCGCCCAACGATCCGCGACTGAACAACATCAAAGTCACTCCGGACCCAGGTGTTATTGAAGTCACATTCATCCGGCCAACAATTGGTCCGAGCTGGTTTCCAATACAACGACTCTCTACGAAGAGGCGCGACTGACGCGTTTGGGCACTGAAAAGTTTGACCTCGATGGCAAACATTCGGGTACCGGCGGTGGTAACCATGTGGTGATCGGAGCGGCTACTCCGCTGGATAGTCCCTTCTTGCGTCGGCCCTGACCTGCTGCGCAGTTTGATTGGTTACTGGAACAATCATCCGTCTTTATCGTACCTGTTTAGCGGCCGCTTCATTGGACCGACCAGTCAAGCGCCGCGCGTTGATGAGGGGCGACAGGACGCGATCTACGAATTGCAACTGGCGTTTGATCAAGTGCCAAAGGCCGGTAACTACTGTGCGCCGTGGTTGGTCGATCGCATCTTTCGCAATTTGCTGATCGACTTGACAGGCAACACGCATCGCGCCGAGTTCTGCATCGACAAGCTGTATTCACCGGACAGCAGTTCAGGTCGTCTGGGGTTGCTCGAGTTCCGTGGCTTTGAGATGCCGCCCCATGCGCAGATGAGTCTCACGCAGCAATTGCTGATTCGAGCTCTGGTGTCACACTTCTGGCGTGAGCCATACACCAAGCCTTTTGACCGTGTGGGGCACGGCATTGCACGATCGATTTATGTTGCCCCACTTCGTCTGGGAAGATTTTGCCGATGTGGTGGGGGAATTGCAAACTGCGGGAATTCCGATTGAACGATCCTGGTTTGCACCGCATTTCGAGTTTAAGTTCCCGATGATCGGCGACTTGAATTTCAAGGATTTGTTTGTCGAATTGCGTTCAGCCATCGAGCCATGGAATGTGTTGGGTGAAGAGCCTGGCGGTGGTGGCACGGTGCGATTTGTTGATTCATCGGTGGAAAGATTGCAAGTCAAGGTGGCTGGACTGTATGGGGATAGATTTGTTATCACATGTCAAGGCCGCCGATTGCCATTGCATCCAACCGGTGTTCCAGGCGAATATGTAGCTGGCGTACGATATCGGGCATGGGCACCGCCCAGTGCGTTGCATCCAACCATTCCCGTGCATACGCCGCTGGTTTTCGATATCCTGGATACATGGACCAATCGATCGCTGGGAGGTTGCACATACCATGTGGCTCATCCCGCCGGCAGAAACTATCAAACCTTCCCAGTTAACGCATTTGAAGCAGAGCAAGGCGCGCTGCCCGATACTTCCGTATGGGGCACTCGCCAGGTTACCGGATAACTCCGCCTTCGGAGCGGAATCCGGCTTTTCCGCTAACGCTTGATTTGCGTCGGAACCAAAATCCCTGATGAATGCACCGGCCGAGAACGCTTCTTTTTTCAGCGCTGTTTGCAGACTATCGGCCGCCGCGCTGGAAGCTACGACGAAGCGTGGCAAGCCGATGGCTTGCGACCGCACTATCGCATGCTGGTCAAACATCTGGATGCGCTGGGGGTCGACAATCTCAAAGCGCGCTGGGAACGCGCGCAGCGCCAGATCAACAACGATGGTGTGACTTTCAGCGCGCGCGACGCGACCGATGCAGCTCGGCCATGGCGATTGGACGCGATGCCCGTGCTGCTGAATCAACTCGAGTGGCAGCGCATCTCGGCTGGATTGACCCAACGCGCTCGACTGTACGAAATGATCCTGAGCGATCTGTTCAGCGCGCGCACGCTGATGCTCGATCGCTTGTTGCCCCCGGAAGTGCTGTTCGCTAATCCGAGCTTCTGCCCGGCCTATCAGGATTTAAATGGCAAGCATCAAAACTATTTACAGTTGTTCGCTGCCGACTTGGCGCGCGATCCGCAAGGTGATTGGTGGGTCACGGGTGATCGAACTCGCGCACCGTTCGGCTTGGGGTATCTCTTAGAGAATCGCATTGTCACGTCGCGCAACTTGCCCGTACCGTTCGTCAATGCCGCGTGCAACGGTTAGCCCCGTTCTTCAAGATACTACGCGAGTCGCTGACCGACCTGGCTCCGCGCGCTAAAGACAATCCGCGCATTGTTTTGTGGACCAAGGGACCGCACAGTCATTCGTACGTCGAAGACGCTTACCTGGCGCGCTACTTGGGTTATACGCTGGCCGAAGGTGATGACCTGGCGGTGCGCGAAAACCGGGTCATGCTGAAAACATTAGGCGGCTTGTTGCCTGTTGAAGTATTATTCCGACGCTTGGACGATGACGATTGCGATCCAGTGGAATTGGCGCCTGAGTCGACCTCGGGCGTATCGGGCCTGGTGGAAGTGTTGCGATGTGGCGAAGTAGCGATCGCCAATTCGCTGGGCAGTCGACTGGTTGAGTCGCCCATCATGTTGCCGTTCATCAGCGAAATATGTCGCAAGCGTTTGGGCGAAGAGCTGCTGATACCGACGGTGCCCACCTGGTGGTGCGGCAATGCCGATTCACTAAAGTATGTGCTCGATCATCTCGATGAGTTGCTGATTCGTCCAGCGTTTCGCACGTTTGATTCACCGGCGACGCGGGCCGCGACGTTAACCGCAGCAGCCCGGGAGCACTTGATCGAACAATTGTGCGCCAAGCCATTGGTCCTTTGTCGCTCAGCAACCGATCGTGCGATCGAGTGTGCCGGTGTGGGGATCAGGTAACCTGCAGCCCTGGTCATTTGCGCTTCGCGGCTTCGTGCTACAGCGCGCAGGCGAGTACACGCCACTGCCAAGCGGACTGGGGGCGCGCGGCATCCGATCCTGCCGCTCTGGAACAAGTCATGACGGCAGGCGAATTGAGCCAGGATGTCTGGGTGCTGTCTGACAAGCCTGTCGAAGATGTATCGCTGCTGGCACCGACCAAAGAGAACCTGCCGCTGCGACGCAGTGGCGATGACTTGCCCAGTCGTGTCGCGGACAATTTATTCTGGCTGGGGCGAACGTCGAACGCGCGGAATCACAATCGCGCTTGTTGCGTACAGCGCTGATGCGCTTGGTCGGTGAACGTGAAAATGTGCCCGAGATGCCGGTCCTATTGAGGGCTCTGGCTGAACGCGGACAGATCGAACCTGACTATGTAATCGCCGAACTGCATCGCAACTTGCCAGAGGTTGCCGAAATGCTGCCTGCCTCTGCGTTCGATGAGCGACTATCCATGAGCATCCGGGCCAGCATTCACCAGGCGGTGCGCATCGCCTCGAAAGTTCGCGACCGCGTGGCTTTGGATCTGTGGCGCATCGTGACGCGGATCGAAGAAACCAGTCGAGCTCCCGCGCGGCGCAAGCCGGATGCCGCTGAAGCTATTGCGATGTTGGATCAGTTGGTTACGGAACTGGTTGCGTTGTCCGGCCTGGCAGCCGAGAGCATGACGCGCACGCAGGCCTGGCGTTTTCTGGATATGGGCCGGCGCATCGAACGAGCTTACCAGACTGCCATCTTGTGCCGTTCGACGATGGCTACTCCCGATCCACATGAAAGCGACGTGCTGGAAGCTGTCTTGGTGACTCTCGACAGCGTGATGACTTACCGGTCGCGTTACATGGCCAGCATTCAACCAGCACCTGTTATCGATTTGATCATTACGGACGAAACCAATCCGCGATCATTGGTTTATCAGCTATCGGTTATCGGCCAGCATGTCGATCGCTGCCGCGCTCCGCGGTGGACGGTCCACGTTCGATTGAGCAACGTTTTGCTTTGGCCCTGCTGAACGCGGTTCGACTGGCTGATCCATATGAACTGGCGCGCGTGGATGCAAAAGAGCAACGTTTGACGTTGAATCGCTTGCTCGAGCGCGTGGTAGATATACTGCCAAAGTTGGCTGATACTATCTCTGGCAAGTTCTTGATTCACGCGGCTTGCAGCGGCATTATGCGGCGGGACAGGATACGCCACGATGAAATACAAGATCACGCATTCGACAGCCTATGTTTACGAATCGCCGGTGCGCGTGTGCCATAACCTGGTCATGTTGACGCCGCGCGACGATGCGCATGTGCGCGTGCGATCACATCGGCTCAACATCTCGCCGCATCCGCAGCAGTTGCATCAACGACAGGATTTCTTCGGCAATCGCTTTCATGCTTTCTCGATCGAAGAGAACCATCGTCAGCTGAAATGTAACTTCGGTCAGTCGCGTACGCGTCATGAATCGTCGCTTGCCGCAACCGGAAGCGACATTGCCTTGGGAACAAGTGATATCCACGATCTCAGGCCCGCCACTGGCAGGCTTATTCAACGAAACGCCCGATGAAAAGTGGCTGGAAGCGACGCAGTACCTGTTCGATTCGCGACGCATTCAGCGTTCGACGACGTTCAGTGAATATGCCCTGCAGGACTTCACACCGGGACGTCCAATTTTAATGTGTGCCCAAGCCTTGACGGCGCGAATCTATCGAGAGTTCAAATACGATACTTCGGCGACCTTTGTCAACACGATGCCACACGAAGCATTGAGCATCAAACGTGGTGTTTGCCAGGACTTTGCTCAAGTCGCAATCTGTTGCTTGCGATCCATCGGCTTGCCAGCGCGTTATGTGTCAGCGGTTATCTCCGCACCGTGCCGCCACCGGGCAAGCCGGCTTGGTGGGCGCCGATCAGTCACATGCCTGGTTCAGTTTATATTGTGGACCCGATGCAGGTTGGATTGATCTGGATCCTACGAACAACTGTCTTTGCGCTAAGGACCACGTGCCCATCGCCTGGGGCCGAGACTACCAAGATGTAGTCCCGGTCCGTGGCGTCTTCTTAGGCGGTGGTCAACATACGCTCAAAGTGAGCGTTGATGTTATGCCTATCGAATAGTTCAAATGTTTCTGTCCCTCATTTTTTGTCAGACAAAAATTCTGAGGACAAAAAATCTCTAGCGAGGATTGAACACAGCTATCGTGCTGTTGGTATTGGGATCGACGATAGCCATCGCTCCGCCTGACTGGCTGCTGGTGCTCACTCGACGGCCACCCGCACCGGATCGCGATTCGATGCCGCGAACAGTGTACCCAGGTGGTAGAAAGTCTGACAGCAGAATGCGGCCATCAGTCAAATGGATGGCATAGTTCAACGTGTAGTTGGCTCGCGGAACCGGCGTGGCAAGTTTGTTGACGTATGCAATGCTCGACGGCGACATCGAAGGACGTACGACGGGAGTAACTGGTGGCGGTGCATAGTGGCTCACCACTGGAGCTGGGCGATATCCGCCACCGCATCCACACTGAGCATTCACTGCACTTCCTGCACACATCACAATCAACACGCACAAACTAACTGTGAAGCTCTTCATGTAAGTCTCCTCAAGGTTTAACAAAGATGATCAGCCCGATTGACTGACAGTGTAACAGGTTAGTTAGCCCGAAAATCAGGCAAAAGAAATTTTTCTAACATCTCTATCTAACATCTCATAGCCCCAGTCTCCCCCCTGCCCTATCACAACCCGATGCGTTAGCGAGGAGCGGCAACCGACCTTTATCACAATTGGAAACAGATATTCTCGCCTAACACCGGACTAAGCCGTACGGCATATTGGGCGAGAGTAGCTTGTCCAGTGGTGAACTCCTAGGTGCCGCTCCTCGCTTACACGTCGGGTTTTGATTTCCTCGCTTACGCGTCGGGTTGCGATCTGCTCGCTTATGCGTCGGGTTGCGATCTACTTACTTCGGTAGGCCCACTTGAGTCGGGTGCATAAGATATGCCAGTAGGTCACGAATTTCTGTGGGCGAAAGTTTGTCGAGCATGCCTTCGGGCATGGGGGACTGTCCCGTTTCTCGCATTTGCTCGATATCGCTGAGCATCAATGTCTCCTGTATGGTCTGCGTTTGCAGTACCAACGACTTGTCGTTCCGCGAAACCACCAGACCACTGAGCGATCGGCCGTCAGCGGTAAGTATCGTGGTCAAATGGTAATCTTTCCCCACCACAGCGCTCGGATCGACAATGTTTTCAAGCAGATAATCCAAGTTGCCTCGCTGGGAGCCAGTCAGGTCCGGGCCAACGCGTTTTCCTTGGTCGTAGAGCTGGTGACATTGGCTACAGTTCTTTTGGTAGAGTGCTCGACCGCCGGTAGATCAGCTTGTTTGAGCACTTGTTCGTTGAACTGTTGCTTGAGTGAGACGATCAGCGCGCGGCGCTGGGCTGTACCTTCGTGCAGCTGGCCCCACACTTTGCCGAGTTGATCAGTCAGTTCTTTTTCGCCGTAGGCCAGAATGCGCCGCGCCTGAAAGACAGAGAGATCGGCAGTCGCGATGGGGCTATTCTTCTGACCCATCGCATTGAGAAGTTCTTTCGCGCTGCTGGCTCGAGAGACCAGCCACTCCATCACGATGGGACGATCGTCCGGTTGAAAACGTCTGTACTTTTGAGCCACGGTGCGAGCGACGACTGGATCTTCAACGCTGCTCAAGCCTCGCAGAGCTGTTGCGTTCAATACGCGCACATCGAGAACAGCTTCGCAGATCTTGCGCAGGTCGGCGGGCCTCGAATCGATAAGGCTATCGAGCGCTTGCTGCCGAACTTGCATTTCGGCTTTGTTGTCGTTGACAACACGTCGTAACTCGTCCGAGCGCTAGACCGTCGCCGAACACCGCATTTAGTTTTCGCGTCAGCTCTGTAAACTGACCGGCTGTCGCGGTGGATGAATAAGCAGCCCAGTTGCCCGGTGCTTTGACTCGGCGCACGCCTTGATATGCTTCAGCCATACCAGTCAAGACTTCGGCTTGCATTGGTTCAGATAGCGTAGCGAGCTTGCCGACCAAGGTGTTGAGCATTTCGGGTTGACGTTCGAAATTACCTGCCAACATTCTGGCAATGTAACGTTCGACCAGTGGTAACTGGTTGACCTGAGCAAGTTCGACCAGCGCTTCGGGCTGTTGTTTGCCAAGCGAGATTAGTCCAAACCAAATCATGAGCGGGTAGTCACGATCGGCACTCAACTCTGTCTTCTGCACCAATAGAGTTGCCAGTGGCTGGCGATCACGAATCGGCAAACGCTGCAACACTGATGCCAAGGCCAATTGAACGAGTCCCGACGGGTCGTTCTTGGCCGTTGTCAACAAAGCGTTTAGCACAGCTGCATCGACGCTGCTCACCGATTGTGGATGCAAGCCTATCAGCGTATCGATTGGCCAAGCGTCGGTTAATCTGCGAACGGCAGCCACACGCACATATTCATCTTGATGAGTGAGCAGTCGCAATAGTTCTGATGTCTCGATGTCCAGTGGCAAAGGCAAGGCAGGATTGGTCGATGCATTAACCTTTGACGCATTCTCCTTCACACTGCCGGTCGCGCTGATCTTATAGATGCGGCCACTGGTACGATGAACTCCGGTGCTTTCGTGGCATTCGCCTGTGTCGCTCCAGTCAATCACGTACAACTGTTGATCGGGACCAAACCGCACATCGATACCGCGAAAGAATGGATCGGCAAAAACGGCCAGGTCCGGGGCATGCTTGCCGACAAAACCTGCTCCCTGACGTTCCAGAATCTCCGTGTTGATGCGGCGGCCGTGCATGTTGACCGTCAGCAGTTTGTCTTGGTATTCCGCTGGCCAACGCGAACTCTTGATGATCGTCGCGCCGATATGAGCATGACCACCGCCAAAGTCATTTGCGCGACCATCACGGCTGTCGGCCGCACTTCCCCTGGTGTCAAAATGGTAATGATCGGCGATCATATCCAAACGTCGATAGACATGCGGATTCTGGCTTTCGCCGAACGATTCCTTGAAGTGCGCACCGGGCATCACATGCCAAAGATGTCCAATCACCGTGTTCACAAAGAACAGCTCGCCATGTCGATCCCAATCATGTCCCCACGGATTCACGGTGCCATGGCACAGCACTTCGACAATGCTTCGAGAGGGATGATAGCGCCAAATGCCGCCGTCGATAAGCACTCGCTGATCGCGCGGAGCGCCAGGTAGTCCCAAGTAACCAGGGCAGGAATGGCCGCAGCGACCGTACAGCCAACCGTCGGGCCCGAACTTGAGTCCATTGGCAAAGTTATGATAGTTGTCCTGGGCCACTTCGAAGCCATCGAGCATCGTTTGAGCTGGACCGTCGGGCACGCCATCAAGTTCCGCGTCGGGAATGAACAACAACTTGGGTGGACACATCAGCCAAACACCACCCAAACCGATTTCGACGCTAGTCAACATCTGAACCTGGTCAGTAAAGACCGTACGCTTTTCAGCTCGTCCATCACCATCTTGGTCCTCAAAGATCAATACTCGATCGCGCATCGAAAGATCAAATCGCTGCGAGCGATCAGAGTAAGTGTAGTTCTCTGCCACCCACAAACGCCCGCGCGGGTCGAACGCCATGCCGATCGGATTTTGTATATCTGGTTCGGACGCAAAGAGCGTGGCACTGAATCCCGCAGGCAGCTTGATTGTCTGCAATGCTTCCGCAGCATCCATTGGCTTGAGATGCGCTTCGCTCGGGCTATTGGTAACTTTGGGAAAGTCGTCTGCAAGTGCCACGGCGGTCAAGAAGCAGCTGGCAACGGCGGAGAGAAGTCTGAGGTTCATAGAGTCACTTTGATTTGGCAGCTTCGATGTCGGCTCGCAGCTTACGGCCCAGGTCGGCATCGAGGTACTTCTGCAGCATGTCGCGCGAGGTGATCATCATGCGATCGATGCGCGTTTTGGCATTTAATGGCAGGGGATCGCGCGAATCATCGATCATGCGCGCGTGAATCGCATTCAGTTCGTCGGACATCTCTTTGTAGCCGCGCATCAAATCGGCTTCGGGGACCAGCGCCTCTGCGTCGGCGATCTTGCCTTCCTTCAGCAAGCCAGCCACGCGCGAGTTCAAGATCGCCCGCTTGGCAATCAAGTCCAGTATCTCGCCTTGAAATCCTTTGAAGTGGGCTTCAGCCTCCAGACGACGCGAATCGCTGGGCAGGTCGGCCAGATCCACTTCATTCAAACCAGGCACCAGTGGCAGCCGAGCCAAGACGGTGTCACCACTCTTGACGTAAAGCAACACCAAAGGTTGTACCAATGGGACACCGAGCGATGGATCAATAGCATCGGGCACCGAAAGCTTTAAAGGCTCTTGTGCACCTGGCAGCGAAGCTGCTGGAGTGCCTGTGCTCTCGGCAATCCTGGCTTCAGGAGCCGGTGCCGCTGATGGTCCGCGCGAGTCCTCATCGCCTTCGGTCTTCTGCTCTGCTGGCTTTGTATCTGCCGGTTTCGCATCTGCTGGTTTGTCGGTTTGTTTATTGCTGCTGGAGGCTTGAACCGCGGCGCGTTTGGCGGCCTCTGATTCCATGGCAGCTTTATCCGAAGCTTCCTGCGCGGCTCGTCGAGCCGCTTGTTGTTCGATCTTCACTCGCTCAGGCAAAAGCAATCCCAAGTCAGCGGAACGCTGGATAGTAATTACCCCTCGCCAATCCGTATGACCAACAAATGTCAGGTCATCGGTCAACAAGTTCTTTTGATAGATCTGACAGCCCGGCTGTGTTTCGTTGGGACTGGAGCGCACGACGACCTTTACATCGCTTTGCTCACCCAGCGGTCGCACTCGCAGCGCCACGCGCTGGGCTCGACGCGTCTGTTTGCCTTGCAAGACGTTGCCCATAGCCGAGTAGCAGGTGCCTTCCAACTGGATACCACTGGACTTAGTGACACCGATATAAGTCCATGGAATTGGCTCGAGCATCGGCACCGCGCCGCGCTTCTCGTCGCGACGAATGACCGGCTGCAATACTTCACCCGCCTTGATGATCACTGGGTTACCTGGATCGGCCAGCCCGCCCGCGCGGTTGAGCATAGTGACCAGTCGGCCATTGGCTTCTTCGATGCGTGCAACTGGAGCGAATGCCGTGATGAATTGGCTGCCGATCACCTTACTGAAGCTCGACCATACAGGTGTCGATGCGGTAACGGCTGGGCCAAACAATCGCATGGGGCAGTCCAATTCGCGAACGACGATTTTGTACTCTTCGTTCTCTAGCCTCGCATGCGCGAGGAATAGCTTCTCATGCTCGCGCAAGTAGCGTTCCGTGTGCCATGGCAGAGTCGTTGCCAGCGATCTGGCGACTGTGGCAAACATGGACAAGTGCATGCGCGGGACCATGACTGCCGTAACGCGTTTTTCCTGCAGTGCCTTCACCAATTCCAAATAGTCTGGCACAAGTTCCGATGCTTTACTGCGCAGCATCTTGGTCAATTCATTGTCAGCAAAGGCTTCCGTATCGAGCAACATTTGCTGATGATCGATCTCGGTCATGCCCAGCTTGTCCAGTTTTTCGAGCGCTGTATCGAACACTCGCAACGTCTTTAGTTCTTCGTTGCTCTTATCGATCAGCATGACGAGGTCGTCGTTGGAGAAATGGTCGACCACCATGCCGGGAATATCTCGTTCCACCCAGGCTTGCATGTTGGCTGGAACAGGCATGAACTCGGTTTTCCAAGCAGCACCAAAAGTACGTGCCAGTTCTTCCTTGAGATCTTCGACCAGTTGCTGCTGAGCCGTGGCGGATTTGTCAATCGAAGGGTCGAGCGACAACCAAACGCCAACTTTGTAAGGCGAGTACTCCCAGATTTCGACTTCCTGCGCAGCCGTCCTGCCCATAGTCGAAACAGTGATCGCCAATATTGCGAATACTGCCAATAGCATGCGCACGATGGAGTTCATTGGCCACATGTGGCTGGCCGTACCGTTGGGCCTTAAACAATTGGAAGCACTGTTATGGAGTTCGCTCATGGTCCACTGCTCGCTACTGGTACGCCCGAGGGACCGAGACGCCATTCACCGATTTTGTCATACAACGATACCGACCGATTGGCCAGCCCCTGCAGTTGCAAAGAATAGGCAAAGCGATCGGTGATTTGCCACAGCGGGAGAATGGGTAAATGATAGTCGACCAGGCGATGAAGATCTTGCAAGGCTACACGCGTCTCACGCCAACTGCGAGCTTTGCGAACCTTTGTCAGCGCCTGAACGATGAACGGGTTGTTCGATTTGGCGGGGCTGCTGCCGCCGAGGAGTCTTTCAATATCGATGGCCGGTTCCCACATGGTGGCCGACAAATATACAAGATCACATTTCGACTCAGTATCGAAGGCTTTGCCTTCCGGCAATGGCACAATCTCGGCTTTGACGCCCACGAGCGACCATTGTTGCAATAGTGCCTGGGCAGCAACTTTCGATAACTCGTAGTTTGGCACGCCCAATCGCAAAGGTGTATTCTCGGGCACGGGCTGCTTGAGCTTTTGATACTGAGCCGCGACTTCCTTTTCGACCATATAGATCAATAGTCTGGCCAGCCGGGGTTCATACGGCTTGGGTTTGATGCTCGAGTCGTAAGCGTAGTTGAGCGGATCGTTGGTGTCGCTGCCCATGGGAAACGGGCCGCTGAGCAATCGTCCGTCTTGTGGATTATCGCTGCCCAGCAGTTCGCCGCGCAGAATCTCTTGCCTGTTGGTCGCATACATCAGCGCGCGACGGAACTTGTCCTTCATCAGATAAGGATGCTCTGAGACTGGCACCAGCATATGCACTGAAGGCAAGAGATAGCTACTGACTTTCGCAAGTTTCGACTGTTCGTATCTTCGTGCATCGGTCGGGTAGACCTGGTCGACGACATCCAGTTCGCCTCGGACCAGATCATTGGCCGCAGCTTTCGGATCTTCGTAGAAGACTTCAACGATTTCAACAGGTGCCGTGCCGCCCGATTGCTTATCGCGAAGTACAAAGGAAGTTTCTTCTTCTTCGGACTTGTTCAAACGATAGAGGCCAGCGAGCGGTGAAGGAGTATCTTTCGAATCGGGGAAGCTGAACTGCAGTAAGGCTTGTGGCAAGACGTGGGGACGTTGCAACCGAATCAACAGTTGCGTTGGGTTGGGTGTTGAAACGCTGCGCACCACGGCTGCCCATGATGCATCGTAGGCCGGATCGGTCGGCGTAGCGCGTTTGGTGAGCACTTGCGCCAAATCGTAGCCATTCAGGCCTGATGGGATCTTGGGATCGATGTTCATCGTCAGTTGCAAGTTATCTTCGCTCAGCTTCATTTTGCCCAGCGCGAATTGATACTTGCCGCCCTGCGTGCCCGTATCGAGGAACTTGACGACGGGTCGATAGACCAGGCTGCCGGCGCGCCGAGCGGACCAGTTCACCAGGCTGCCGGGGTCGAGGTCGCTAGCGCGTTGAGTCACGCCGACGCGAATCATCGGATGTCGACGGCGAATCTCAGCGACCAACTCAGGACCACCTTCAATGTCGGGCGAGATATTGGCCATATCGATGGCCGCCGAACGCGCTTCGCGAAACTTGCCCTCGTTCATCAACGCGATGGCTTGCGCTTTGCGCTGTTCAGCCAGGTTTAACAGCCTGGCTTTCCAATCGACCACGCTTTGCAGTTTGTCGCCATACGTTTCTTGCAGACGATTGAACAACTGTTTGGCGCTGGCCATGTCACCTTGGCTCTCGTAATGTTTGAGCAAGGTGTCGGTAACTCGTGAAAGTCCGCCGATAACACTATTGGGTTCGTAGTCGGGCGCGGTGGCATACAGTTCTTCGAGCGTCGACATCGTCTGAAAGTATCGACTAAAGTCCGATCGCGACTCGGCAAACATGTTGGTCGCGCTCTGGAAGAGAAAGTCGCGACGCAATTTTTCGAGATTCGGCGTCTTCGGATAGTTCTGCATCAAGTAGCTAAGGTTCATGAACGCAGCGATGAAATCCTTTTCGGCCAGCTTTCGCATGGCTTCGTCATAAACCATGCGTTCGAAGAGATTCAACTGGGCAATGTCGCGCCACAGTATCTCGTACTTGCGTTCTGGATGGCTGAGAATGACAACCTCCAGCTTTTCGGTGTCGGCGGGGCGTCTGTCGTAGTTCCGTTGTGGAAGTGGTGCAATCTTGACCGCCTTGCCACCGGCAGCTTGCGTGAGTACGAGAACATCGTACGGCACGCGATCGATCAGCGGCTGCTGCTCGTCGTTCTGCGCGCGAGCTGGACGGCACAAGCATATTGCTAAAGCCAACACAGATAGGATTAACAATAATCGGCTTGGCAGCATTACTGTGGCCCCTTGGTCGAAACAGGCGTTTCAGACTTGGGCAGCAACAGCACGCTACCTTCATCGGTGCCCAACAACATACCGCCAGCGATTACCAGCGGCGCGGCGCTGAGCGGTTGATCCACCGAACGTTCTAACTGCACCGATCCGTTGCTGGTATCAATCAACCAGACCTGGCCATTGGTCGCAGCCAGCGCTATGCCGTTGGGCTGAGGCGCAGGTGGTGCTGCCAGGCGTACTTTAGGAAAGGGCAACTCCCAGGCTTTTTTGCCACCTTCACCGAAGGCTTGCAGCTTGCGATCGGTTTGCACCAGCACAAGATCGGGCGATATGCGGAACGGGCCAGCTTGCCAACGCCCATCCAGTAGTGTCGTACCGGCTTTGGCGAGCGTGGCACTGTCGAATGCGTGTAGACTCTCCGAAGTTTGTGTGCTGACCACGATGGCCACTTGCTTGCCAATCAATGCCGCGGGTCCCATCGGCGTGCCATCGAGATCAACGTCCGACAACGCTCGCAACGAATCGCCAACACCCAAGCGATAAAGTTTGCGTCGGCTATCGGTCGCAAAGAGCGCTTTGGCTTCATCCAAGTAAACAGGTTCATTCCATACATGCTTTTTGCCAGGTTCCACTGGCGGTTGAAATGGCCTGGCCAAAGTTGTGCCGGTCAAAGGATCAATGACCATCAGCTGACCATTGTCCAAGCCGACAGCCAGTCCATTGCCTACCGCGCCTGGCGCTGTCGTTGCCTTGGCAGCGAAGCTTGCACCCGCATTCTTAATTTTGGGACCACTTGGATTGGCGGCGTATGTCATGAAGCGATTGGCCGTCGTCAAATTCTGCATCGACGTAAAGCCGTTGGCGAGCGTTCGCGGGTTGCTGTAGTTCATGCCCGGTTTAAATGAGTCGACATTGAACTCGGCGCGGTTGATCAGCAGCTGCGAAGGATCGATGGCGAACTGTGCGCCGCTGGCAATGACTGCATCAAAACGCCCTTGTGCTGGCGAAGCTAACATGACAACAGGTACGCCCAAGTCGACGGCCCACTGCACTGCGCCGCTATCGGCTTTCGCAGCGGTTACGCGCACGCCGCGGTTGCCACGCGGGATACGGCGGTGAACGATCGTGTCGTCAAACTTCAGTGGCGGACCAACGAATTCATCACCATCGTCCAATATCCAAGGACGCACGAGCTTGCCTGTGCTGACTTGAACGTCCCAACGCGTAAAGCGGAAGTTGGTCATCCAGAGGCGGTCATCTTCGGTAACACCCCACGTCGTCATGGGTCGCGATTCACCACCTACTTCGGACGCCAGCACTGAAACGCGATTCTTTTCCGCCGAAGGTTCGATGTCGAATACTTTGATTTGACCGCGGTCGGTGATCACAACTAGCTTGCGCCGATCGACCAACGGCAACGTGACGATATTGCCGTCCATCTCGACCGGCTCTTGATCGGCCGTAATATTGGCTCCGTTATCGCCCGTCTTCAGAATGCGCACAACACATTTCTCGGTCGTGCGATTTTCAAAGATGAACAGTTGACCCAACAAATGGATCGGCGGCACCGCGATACCACCTTCGCGATGGCCTACGTAAAAGACTTCTTTACAACGACCATCCTGTCGCGACAGGACATACATATTTTGATGATTGGCTGGCACGTACACGTGCTCTTTCTCGCCATTGATGATCGGGGTCACTTGCAATGGCTGCGGTGTATGGGCCGCCCATTTGATTTGACCTGTCTGCGGTTCGATGTTCAGCAGCGTACCGCTCTTGAGCGACACCAACATGTCGTCGCCATCGATGCGCGGAGCCAGGGCTGGTCCACCCAATTCACAGAACCATTTCACTTTACCAGTAGCGCCTTCCAGTCGAGTTAAATGTCCGACTTCGGGACGCAATACGATGACATCACTATCGCGACTGTCGTTGACCGCCACCGGATCATCGACCATGTCGCGTCCGACGAAGTACCGCCACTTCACATTTCCGGTCTGGCCATCCAAGCCGTAAACGGTACCTTTGACGGCCACGCAAATCACGCGACCGGCCAGCGCCGTCGCATCGCTGCCAGCTCGATTGACCAACGTCACCGCCTTGGTGGATGGCGCGGGCGGCGCGGTAGGACTGACTTTGATCTCGGGTATGTCGGGAGTCACCAGCGTTTGCTGAATGCGCGCGGCTTCTTGCACACGTTGGATGATGCTGGGGTCTCTTTCGAGCTGTGGAAAACGCGACAAGAGGTTGGAGCGAACCAGGTAGGCTTCCGACGTGCGGTTTTCTTTCAGCTTCTCATCGATCTGCACGAGCGAAGTGGCCAGGTCTTCTTCGCGAGCGATGTCGCGTTCGATACGACGAGTGTCTTCTTCGATGGCTTTCATGGCGACGCCGAACTGATCGCGCGCCGAGTTGCCGACGTATTGCGTATCGGCCAGCAAGGCATCGAGCCGTTTCATTTCGCCCATGAGCTGCTTTTTGCCTGCAGTGTCTTTGGCATTGTCGGCCCGCGCATTGAATTTCTGGGCGAGCGCGACGAGCGCGCCGGCCACATCGCCACGTTCTGAAGCCAGACCGGGTTCTTTGACCAACGTAGGCAAGACGGTTTCAGCCGTCTTGAGCGCTTCTATTGGATTAGGCAAGCTCTCGATATCTTTGCGGATCTTGCACATGCCCACGCGCACGCGGGCCATCGACGCTTCCTCGTGCGTGGAGAACTTGCTGACAAACGACTCGTACTTCTTAAGTGCCACTTCATAGTTGTTAGGCTTGTAGGCATCGTTGGCGTCGGCCAATAACTGTTCCGCATTGCCGCGGAAGAAGTAATAGGCCAGCGCTCCAGCGAACACCAAGAGCAAGCCGAGCACCACACCGACCGACAAGATGCGGTGCGACTCCCAGGGATTGTCACCGGGTCGCGAAGGAGGATTGAGCGGCCGTCGTGGTTTCTTCTTACTGCTAACCTCTTTAGGCCGTTTGGCTCCGCTGCTTTCAATCTTGGTAATGCGTTTGCTGGATCGCTTAGGCCGCGATTCCACCGCCGCGGATGCTCCGGCGTTGTCGGCAGCTTCATCGACAACTTCCACAGCAACAACTTCATCGTCGCCAACGACTTCGACGGCCACCACTTCATCATCGTCGCCCACAACCTCCACTGCGACGACTTCGTCGTCATCGGCAGAGACAGCCACGACTTCAGCTTCGCGGCTATTCTTATCGCTATTCTTGTCGCTATCATCGTCATCGAGTATGACGGCTTTGTTGACAACGGGAGTTTCGGGGGCCAGGTCCAGCAGATCATCGTCGCTGGCCTGCTTGGCTTCGGCAGTTCGTCGATCGGGCGCATCCTTGCTCATGTCGGAGATGAGCTTGGTTGCTTGAAACTTTGTCAGATGTCCGTTATCGACCAACAAGCGCGCGAGGGTGCCGGCTGTGATGCGAGCCTTGCTGTCCTGCACTTGCCGTCTGAGTTCCTCCAAGATATCGGGCGAGAGTAAAGCGAGCTTTTCAAGCTTATCGATGAATTGCTTTGCCGACATAAGATGAGATTCAGCGTTCTAATGTTAGTTGTGAGTGTTCGAGCTGTGTGAGCGGGTAAGCGATCCGATGAGCGGAGGTTACTTGTCCAAGAAGACGTAATCAGGGCGTACAGAGATATACCACTTGCGCCAGAAGCGAGCTGCCTCATCCTTTTGCTCCGGCGATGCTTCCGCTTCGAGATTGCGCACGGTGAGCTTTCGCGTCAGCAACCTCAGGCTTTCTTCGGCAATCATCGGAACCAAGGGATCTTTGTCTGTCAGCGCGTAGATCAGTTCGGGCACTTGGTTAATATCTTCGCAGCGACCGAGCAGCTTGGCAGCGATGCGTCGACTCTTCCAATCTTCACTGCGCAGCAATCTCGACAGACGCGTCACCTGGGCTTTGCGTTCCACCGGGTTCTTCGACAGAGTTAAATTCTCGGGCAGCAGACCGACTTCGACGTTCTCTGTGCCGGTCTTCTCCATCATTTCCAGCAGTCCTTCGACCGAAGCCGTTTCCTCGCTAACGATCTTGTCGCCCACGCGCTTGATCGAAGCTGCGTTTTTTGGCAAGCCATAACCGCCGATAGTAAACCCTTCGTTCAGCTTGGCGATCGTCTTCTGCGTCGATCGAATCAAATACAGAATCGAAAACGCTGTACAAACTTCGACAGGGCAAAAGTCGCCGCTGTTGCGTCCCCAAGAACCATCGCGATCCTGCATCTTCTTGAGTTCATTCACGCCCGCGTTGTACCATCCTGGGCTCTTGTCCTTGGTCTTGCTGTTGAGCACTTCAAGGAAGCTTTCATAACGTTCCTCGGAATAGCGATAATAGAAGTACCATCCCTTGGCACCAGTGGCCATAAACGGTGACTTGGTTTGATACGAGACCGCGCGATCGATCGTGGGGCGAATCTCGTCTAACTTGAACGAACTGCTGCTTTTCTTCTCGCGTTCTTTTTCAATCAGGTCGATGCGCGTGAAGGCTTTGGGAATGTCGGGATCATCTTCAGCCAGCGAACGTTTGCCCAACAGTCCAACCAGGTCAGTACCAATCAACGTTGCACCGATACCTGCGGTGGCCAATGACTTACTGACACCTTCCTGAGCGACGGGCTGTCCAGTGGTTGAAACAGTGGCCTGATAGCCCCAAGCGCCGCTGGGATCTTGCGTGGCGAGCAAATAGCGCAGGCAGGCTTCGATCATATCTTCAGGAATGGATACGTCGTTCCTCGACAGGGCCCACATGGCGAGCATGGCGTACTGAGTCTGTGATGTGTCGCCAGTGTTCGACCCCAAGTATCCGAAGCCACCGTTTTTCTTCTGAGCGTAACGGAGGAAGTCGCGTATCTGAATCAACTGCGGCCGGTAAAGGGTCGCATCCAAATCGGCTAAGAAGATGGCCGAGATCGACGCATCGTAAACAATCTTGCTGATCGATTCAGCTCGCGACTGCGTATCGGCTGCGCACTTGATCGCGTCTTCCAGACCTTTCTTTACCAGCGGATGGTCTTTATCGCCAGTGACTTTGTAGACAGCGTAGCCCGCCAAGATTCTGCCACCGACGAACTCACCCGAGACTTCCTTGAAGTCAGCTTTCTCGAGAAATGCGACGCCCTTGTCGACCATGGCCAGCACAACTGGATCGTCAGGCGTGTAGGCCGCAGCGCGACTGCACGAAAGGGCAACGACCGCGACCGCAACGACAACGATAGATGCGGCAGTACTAAGCTGAATGCACACTGGCCGCAAGTAATTCGCCATCCAGTTCGAAGCCATTCCCGTTGCTTCCTTCAATCAATGTCCAGAAAAGATTTTCCCGAGCATCAATTGTCGTTTTTCCCGCAGCCCCCTGCAAGAACTGACACAAAATTTCGTAACGGAATATTGAGGGCTTTTCAGCCCAGGACCGAATGAAATCCCCGAGATTCTAACCCTCAGCGTTCACGGGAGTTGTGGCAACGCATTTGGGGTTGAACTGTGTTTGTGCTCCGAAGGCTCTGGGGAGGAGAAGATGAGAGGGCAGAAAATAGTTGATATGTAAAGTATATTGGGGCCTCGATAGTGTCATGCGCGCAGGGCGTGTCACCTCCCCCAAGCTTTGCTTGGGGGAGGTCGAATCGAGCCGTTTAGGCGAGATTCGGGAGGGGGCTGTTCGCGCTAAGGACTAGCGAGCTTCGGTAGCAAGCCCCCACCCGCAGCTGTGGATATGAGTGGAACTATTTTTGTCCTTTAATTTTTTGTCCGATCGGTTATCTGACAAAAAATTGAGTGACAGAAAATGAACAGCGAGATACGCTTAAGTCCACGCCATTCGGTCCTGTGCCGGCGTGAGCTTCTAGGCTGTTCGTCATGAATCCACCGCCCGAGTTCAGTGGTGAGTTGCTAGCGGTGAGAAGATACGAGTACGACGTGTTACCCAACATTACTGCTTCACGATCGCATCCAGCCGCTCGATCAGCTGGCGCGCGATATCGGGATGTTGATCGCTGACGTCATGCTTCTCGCCAGGATCCTCTGCGAGATCGTAGAGCGTATGGAGAGCTTTGGGCATCGGCGCGTTTTCCTTGCTCACGACAGCTTGACTGGTCCCGCGCTGCTTTAGTCGCACTAACTTCCATCGGCCCCAGCGCAAGCCGAAGTTGCCACTGCCGTTATCCTGTTGCAACAGATCGTTGCGACCTTTGGCCGACGGTTCGCCCAGCAATGCAGGCAGCACGTTTTCGCTATCGCGACAACCGTCGATGGGGATGGTCTGGCCTGTGAGCGCTGCGAGGCTGGCCGCCAGGTCTATAGTGCAAACGATGTTGTCCGACACCCCCGGTTTCACTCGACTGGGCCAATAAACGATAAACGGTGTACGAGTGCCGCCTTCCCATACGCTGTACTTGCCACCTCGATAGGGACCGGCCGGTTGATGCTCGCCTAACTTCTCCACAGCTTGATCTTTGTAGCCATCGTCCAGTACAGGGCCATTGTCCGAGCAAAAGACAATCATGGTCTTTTCAGTCAGTCCCAATCGATCCAGGGCTGCCGTGATCTGCGAGACACACCAATCCAACTGCAAAATACAATCACCACGCGGACCCAACGATGACTTACCTTGAAAACGTTCATGTGCGATCCGCGGTACGTGTATATCCTGGGATGCAAAGAACAGAAAAAACGGCTGCTGCTGATGCGCTTCAATCCAGCGGACCGATTCTTTGACCCACATGTCGGCGAGATCTTCGTCGCGAAAGCGGGCTGCTGTTCCTCCAGTGTAAAAGCCGATGCGACTGATGCCGTTATGGATGGTTTGATTGTGGCCATGCGACCAGTCCAATTTCAAACTCGATCGATGCGTCAAGCCAGTGGGATGGTCCTCGGTGGGTTGTTTGTCACCAACCCACAACGGATCCTTCGGGTCGAGATTCTTAACTGTGCGGTCCTCGACAATGACTTGCGGTACTCGGTCATTGGTCGTTGGCAACAAGTACGCGTGATCAAAGCCAATATCGAGCGGGCCGGGCTTGAGCTGGCCGTTCCAATTTGGTGATGGATCCCCCAGACCCAAGTGCCATTTGCCAACGACGGCCGTGTTATACCCAGCGCGCTTGAGAATGCCAGGTAAGGTCTCAGTCCCAGGACGGATAATCGCTGGCCCATTGGGTGGCGCAATGCCAGTTCCCTTCTGCCGGATCGCATAGGTGCCAGTCAGAAACGAAAATCGCGTGGGCGTACATGTCGACGCCGAACAATATCCGCTGGTGAATCGCAGACCTTTCCTGGCGAGCTTGTCGATGCCCGGCGTGACGATGCTGGTTGCGCCGTTACAGGATACATCGCCATAGCCCAAGTCATCCGCCATGATCACGATGATGTTCGGTTTGTCGACTGCTAGCGCAGAGGAGGAGATAAGGCAGCAAAGGGCAAGTGCCAATCGGAACATATTTGGAATAGCCAAGTTGTTTGATGGAAAAAGACTTCTCAGTTAAACGGGCAAAGCTTTTGACACTTCTCGCTGACCTTCACTGTGGGGCTGCTCGCCGATGCATTTAAACGCAGAGATCGCGGAGGAGCAGAGAAATAGGCGTTTCCTCTGCTCCTCTGCGACTCTCTGCGTTTTAAATGGGGCGACCAAACAATGTAAACGGTAAAGTTCGCAGCGAATTCTCCAAAACTTGTATCATCTCTCCGCCGAAAGTTCTGGTCCTAAGCTTACTTCGCTTCACCGCTCTTGACCACCAAGTCGTTTTTGACTTCGACGACACCCGGTTCCAGCCCAACCATGCGGGCCGCTAACTGTGAATCTTCATTAGTATCAACTTCGCCCGATAAAATCGCCGTGCGTCCGGCTATCAAGACTTTGATGTTCTTCAAGTTTGGATTGCTGATGTTGTGGAGACGATTCTGAATGCGAATCGCATTGGCTGTGGCCATGGGCACGTTGTCGTTCAAGAAACTACGACGACCACTACGTCTGTTAGCAGCGTCATTGGCATCTCCGCCCGTAGCGTTTGAGCCGTTGGCATCTTGCCGATCATTCAGGATCGTAGCGCCCACTTTGGTGGAACCGGCTCGAGCTGGCGATGGTGCTTGATTGACGGCGCCTGTTGGGTCAACCCCATTCATAGCGTTCATGTTAGCCATAGCGTTCATGGCATTGATGTTGGCAAAGTCGGCTGGGGATATGTAGCCCACGCCAGGCATAAATGTGCCCGGTACCATACCCGGATAGGCAAAACCAGTCGCGTTCAGTGGCATCGGCCCATAACCCATTCCCCCCCAGCCAAAGCCTAGCGCTGCAGCGGTGAGGTTATCGGCAAACGGCGTGTAGCCCGTATCGCCACCGAGCGCGTCAAATCCAAACATGTCGTCCCGTGTAAATCCAGGCGGAGCGATGCCGGGTATCATGCCAGGCAACAAGCCATTCATGCCCATCGGCATGCCCATACCGTTGCCCACCGCTGGCAGACTACTGCCGAAAGTCGCGTTGCTTTGCATGCCTGCCGAGTAATTGCTAATCCCAGGAATGCTTTGCATCGGTGCCACGGGCATGGCTCCGAAGCCGACGCGCGGAGCATTCAGTCCGAAGTTAGCAGAGTTCGTCGTGCTGTTGGCCATACCCGGTCCGGTTGCAAAACCACCGGCATTGCCCATGCCCGAACTGCTACTGCCGAAACCGGCGCCGCCAAACATGTTGCGATTTGCGTTTTGAGCCAAGCTGGCGTTGGAGATTGCAACAGCTACTATCACGCAAGACAGAAAGAAAGGCCGCATCATCTTCAACTCCTTAACCAGGAACCGAATTGTCTGTATACAACAGTTTATGCAACCAGCGCGCCAAAAAGAACGGGCGACTCTGACAAAAGATGATAAGACAAAAAATGAAGTAGGGCGACCCTTTTTGAGGTCGCCCTACAACAGTTAACTTCAATTAACGAATTGACGTTTACTTCTTGCCGATAGCCTTCTTCAGGGCATCGACCTTGGTGGTCGCTTCCCAGGTCAGATCGGCATCGTCTTTACCGAAGTGTCCGTAGTTGGTGCTCTTGCTATAGATCGGGCGGAGCAAGTCCAACTGCTTGACGATGTCGGCTGGCTTGAAGCTGAAGACCTTCAGCACTGCTGCCAGGATGACATCGTCGCCAACTGTACCGGTGCCGAAGGTATCCACGTGGACACTGACCGGCTTGGGATGACCGATGGCATAAGCGAATTGAATTTCGCACTTGGTAGCCAACTCTGCGGCCACGATGTTCTTGGCGACCCAGCGGCCCATGTAGGCGGCGCTACGGTCTACCTTTGATGGATCCTTGCCAGAGAACGCGCCACCACCGTGACGGCCCATGCCACCGTAAGTGTCAACGATAATCTTGCGACCAGTCAAACCGCTGTCGCCTTGAGGACCACCAACTACGAATCGACCGGTTGGATTGATCAGACATTCCGTCTCATCGGTCAGCATGTTCTTAGGCAAGACCTTCTTGATGATCTGGTCGATGCAGAACTTTTTGATCTCTGGGTGTTCGACATCAGCAGCGTGTTGTGTCGAGATCACGACATTGACGATGCGAGTCGGCTTGCCATCGACGTATTCGACGGAGACCTGGCTCTTGGCATCGGGACGCAGCCACTTCACTTTGCCGCTCTTGCGCACGCGAGTCAGTTCGCGACCCAAGCGATGCGCGAACATGATCGGGGCTGGCATCAACTCGGGTGTTTCGTTGCAAGCGTAACCGAACATGATGCCCTGGTCGCCAGCGCCTTGCTCGCTGGTTTCTTTGTTCTTGGCCTTCTTGGCATCAACGCCTTGAGCGATATCGGGCGATTGAGTGGTCAAGTAGTTGTTAACGAACAGTCGATCGGCGTGGAAGATGTCGTCATCATTGACGTAGCCGATACCGCGTACGGCATCGCGAATCACCTTCTCGACGTTAATCACTTCGCTGATCGGCTTGAGGCCAATCTTGGGAATGGTGATTTCGCCGCCGACCACTACTACGTTGCTTTTGGCAAACGTTTCGCAGGCTACGCGGCTCTTGGGATCGATCGTGAGACATGCATCCAGGATGGCATCGGAAATGGTGTCGCAAACTTTGTCTGGATGGCCTTCGCCGACGCTTTCAGAAGAAAAAATGTAGCTGCTGGACATGTTTCTTTCGTTGACTAACTGGGTGATCGAACTGAGGACCGACTGGCGGAATTAGATAGCACAGTATAGTCACGGTACTGAATGTCCGGTAGGCTGAGTGGCCACCTAGTGAGTGCGAAAGATCAGCTTTCGCTTTCAGGGAGGTGGATTGTTCGGCAGCAACGGAATTCGGAGAGTTTTGAGGTGTGTCGGCCGCTGCGTGTCGACCGACGGATTCTCCGCTACGAAAAGCTGAGGCTTGGCCTCGGCATTCCACAGAAAGAGGCGGAATATGCGCATATTAATATTGTTAGCCCTAACTCTAGTGCCAGCAAGTTTGCTGGCTGTTGAGCCGGCGACGGCACCGGCGACGGCACCGGCAAAACCCAATATAGTGGTGATCCTGGCCGACGATTTGGGGCGGCACGATTGCGGTTTTATGGATGGGCCAATCGCGACGCCTCGCTTGGACAAGTTGGCGGCGGCCGGTGCCAAATTGGACGCGTTCTACGTACAACCTGTCTGCAGTCCGACTCGGGCGGCCTTTATGACGGGGCGTTATCCCATGCGACATGGCTTGCAAGTGGGTGTGGTCCGACCGTGGGCCCAGTACGGTTTGCCGCTGGAAGAACGCACGCTGGCCAGTGCCTTGAAAGAGGCTGGATACACGACCGGTATCTGTGGCAAATGGCATCTCGGGCACTTCCAGAAAGCTTTCCTGCCCACCAGCCGCGGCTTCGACTTTCAGTATGGTCACTACAACGGCGCCCTGGATTACTTCACACATGAGCGCGATGGCGGATTCGATTGGCATCGCAATGACCAGGTCGCGCGCGACGAAGGCTATAGCACTCACTTAATCGCGCGCGAAGCGGCGAACTTTGTCAAACAACACGCCGGTAAACATCCATTCTTTCTGTATGTGCCTTTCAATGCCGTGCACGCTCCGCACCAAGTCCCAGATGCATACACGCAGCCCTACGGTCAGTTCAAAGGCGATCGCAAACTATATGCAGGCATGTTGGCCGCCATGGACGAAGGCATAGGCCAGATATTGGACGCCGTCGAAACCGCTGGCGTCTCCAACAATACTCTGGTCATCTTCAGTTCCGATAACGGCGGCCCCGCGCCGGGCAAAGTTACCAGCAACGGCAAGTTTCGCGCGGGTAAAGGCACTCTCTATGAAGGTGGCGTTCGAGTTGTAGCATGCGCTACAATGCCCGGTCAGATCAAAGCCGGTTCGACCGTCACAACGCCAATTCACATGGTCGACCTGTATCCAACACTTTTGAAGCTGGCTGGGGCCAAGACCGAGCAGAGTTTGCCTGTAGATGGGATGGATGTCTGGCCTGCGCTGGCCCAGGGCCAGTCGCTGCCTGAGCGAGCTATTCTGCTCAGCACAACTCCCAAAAGTGGAGCCGTGCGCTTAGGCAATTGGAAAATCGTTCGCAAGTCAGGTGTCGATGACCCAGACGATGCAAACAACTCAACCGTTGGTGAAGAATCGCTCGAGCTATTCGATCTCGCGGCCGACCCCTACGAGACGAACAACTTGAGCAAGGAGCACCCTGAGCAAGTCGCTAAACTGGTAAAGCTGCTCGATCAGTTTGCAGGCCAGGCGGTCGCGCCCAAGTCGAAACCGAAACCTCGGAATTTCAAGACGCCCAGCGTATGGGGAGAATAGCAGTATGTTTTTGTCATCCATCTTTAGTCAGAATCAGCGAACATAAAGTGGAAGACGAAGATGGAAGCAGGCAATGACGGAATCGGTTAACCCCTATCAGCCTCCAGCGACAGAAAAATTCGACGGCCAGTTTGCTGGCCGTTTATCGTTCAGTGGCATCATTGAACCTGATGACTATCGCGAGCTGATGGCCACGACGACCAGCGAACAAATTGGTTGGGTCGCGTTTGAAAGTCCGATGGTCAGTTTTGGTTTGCCCATAGTGGTCGCATTTTTCCTCTACCAAACGACGATGCGACCTCTTATAGCTCTGTTTGCGGCTGCTTGTTTGCTAATTGCCTTCCTAATCCTCCAGCGCAACTTCAGCCGCAAGGCCATCGCGCGGAGACAACTCGAGCTGAATCCGGACCTGCTCGGGCATGCAGAAGGAGAAGTGACCAAAGACGGCCTGCTTTTTTTCGACGGCACGCATCACTACTGGTTTGGCCCTACATCGATCTTTACGGCGATGGTTTCGTCGCGTGGCATGCGTATCCCAGTCGATGCCAATCCCTACCGTTATCTGGCCATAACGCGCCGCTTGTTCGAAACGTATGACATCAGCGTTGCTCGGCGCATTGCGGTTTCATGGAGACAATCGCTTTTTCGCGGCGAGCAGCCCTCGATGGACATGTGGAATCAAATCGGAACTCCACCGGAGGATGCCATTCGACTGAAGGTAAGCCACTCAGTGAACTTGATGCCAGGTCTCAAACCACCGATAGTGATCGGGTTCAAGGATGTCTTTGCATTGGCTGTTATCACTGCGTTGGGCGCATACAACTTTAGCAGAGCCAGGTGGTCGCTCTTGCTCTTGTTTGGTTTCATCGGTTACGCGGTCATGTTGCTGGCAATCGTGCTGCAACGTTTCGCGCGAAGAAAACTGGCCTATCAGTTTGTTCAAGATGGTTGGATCACGGCGGAGTCGTTGGCTTTGCATCACAGTTCAGCCGGCTTTCGCATGCCCACACAGTTGCTCAACCTCCAGCTCGTCGACAGTGAACGACTCGTCGGTACCCTGCACTCCCAGCCGTTTGAGATTGATCGAGCCATGTTGGTTGATCAAGGCGATTGGGAACGATTGTGCGCGATGCTGGCTTGAAGCATTTTTTGTCACTTAAATTTTCTGTCGGATGATCAGACAAAGATTGAAGGACAAAAAATTAGACGAAAGTTTCACAATGAAGTTTGTTGCGCAAATAGCAGAGAACGATGAAGACAAATGGTTACGCACCAGGTTTCGCGCGGAAGCGGATACGCAAATCGTGCACGATTCTTTGCACGCGCGAACAGGCTGGACAGTGACTTATCTGCTGTCGATCGATGGTCGCTGTGCGGGTTACGGTTCCATCGCTATCGATGGTCCATGGAAGGACAAGCCCACGATCTTTGAATACTATCTACTGCCCGATTTCAGGCAGCATACCTTTCCTCTGTTCGAAGCGTTTATCGCAGCCAGCCAGGCCAGGTTCTTCGAAGTTCAATCCAATCAACTCTTGCTATGTGCCATGCTGTTTCGATACGCCGAGAATGTGCGCAGCGAAGCCATGGTGTTTTACGATCATGCGCGCACATCGCTGACGGTGCCGGGTGCCAGGATGGAATGTCTCACTTCACGAGAAGAGATTGACACCGCTATTGCCCGCCGTCGCAGTGGTGGCAAGTGGGCTTTGCACGTTGATGGCAGCGAAGTTGGTTCGGGTGGTATCCTGTTTCACTACAACTACCCGTACGCTGATATCCATATGGAAGTAAACGAAGGTCACCGCAAGCGTGGCTACGGTGCGTACCTGGTTCAAGAGTTAAAACGTATCTGTTACGAACTGGGCGGAGTTCCTGCGGCGCGGTGCAATCCATCCAACATCGCTTCTCAACGAACCTTGCAGAAAGCCGGCTTTGTTCCTTACGCTCACATACTAGACGGCGACCTGGCTCCTGCCCTAGCCGCATCCAGCTAAAAAGTCTCTAATCCGGCATTCATTTTCTGTCATTCTTTTTTTGTCAGATTCCAAATGAGACTTGTTTTCCTCACCGCTCTAATAATCTTTTCCGCAGCGGCCATTGCCTCTGAACCGCAAGCCATTTTCGAGGGCAGCGGCAGCGATATGCCCAAGCAACCGCAAGCGTTCGTCGGTAGTGATAACGTGATTCATCTGACCTTCGGAGTGCGCGACCAGGTGTACTATGCGCGGGCCGAACAGGGCCGGTTCAACCAGCCGCAGATTGCTGCCCAGGTACCCAACATGTCCTTGGGTATGCGACGTGGTCCACGCATCGCCGCCAATCAACACGCCATCGTGATTACCGCCATCGGCGGCGCACAAGGCAAAGGCAAAGACGGCGATGTGCTGGCCTATCGTTCGACCAATGGCGGTCACGCCTGGACGGGACCGGTACGAGTTAACGATACCGAGGCATCGGCACGCGAAGGTCTGCATGCGATGACGTGCACCGATGACGGCACGTTTTGGTGTGTGTGGTTGGACTTGCGAGCCAAACGTACGGAACTCTATGCAGCCAGTTCGACCGATGGCGGATTGAAGTGGAGCCAGAATCGGTTGATCTATCAATCGCCTGAACGCAACATATGCGAGTGCTGCCATCCGTCCATCACCAGCAGTGGCCAACAGATACAAATCCTCTTTCGCAATTCGCTCGCAGGTAACCGCGACATGTACGTCGTCGGGTCGAACGACGCTGGTGAAACATGGGGCCGGGCTAAACGACTTGGCTTGGAACATTGGGAGCTGAACGCTTGTCCGATGGATGGTGGCATGCTGGCGATGAATGCAGAGGGTCAGACTACTGCGGTTTGGCGTCGCGGCGGCACGGTCTACGCCAGTCGCGATCTGTCGGATCCCGAAATGGTACTTGGCAAAGGCGAGCAGAGCTGGATAGCGATCGCCGGCCAGCAGCCGCATGTGGTGTGGACGAAATCTCGCGAAGGCGAACTGCTTTATTCCAAGCTGGACGGTCAGCCACCGAAGAAGTTGGCAGACAATGCGCGCGATCCGGTTGTCGTTGCTTCCAATAAATCGCAGCGCGCTGTGGTGCTATGGGAAAGCCGCCATGGAGAACGCACGGTTATCACAAGCCAATCACTGGAAGATTAACAATGTTTTTGTCCTGTATTTCATCGTCGGTTAACTGACTGAAAATTAAGGACAGAAGATAAAGCCTGGAGAAGGAACGGTCATGTCGAGCAATGCATATCAAAGTACGGAAATTGAACCCGTCAGGCTGCTGCCGCTACGGATTTGGATTCCGCTGATCATCCTGCCGCTGATGATACTAGCCAGGTTCATACCTGCATTGTGGACCGATGGACCAAGTTGGACTTGGGCGACCGGTGCTTTCTTACCATTCTTGCTCAGCATCGGGATCATCGTCTGGTGGCTCGCCTTTAGCCGCGCGCGCTATTACGAGCGCCTGATTGGGCTGGGGGCCATCGTGGTTATGCTGGTCGTCGAGCAAGTCGTTGCGCATCCGTCGATGCGCGGACCAGTCTTCATCGTGATGACGATACCGATGACCGTGGCCGCTTTTGCGTTGGGAACCATTCTTTTTGGTCGCATGGTCACACCGCGTCGCACGACGCTTGCGCTTCTTTTGGCCGCAATATCTGCGTCCGTTTCATTGCTCACACGCAACGATGGTGCTTGGGGTGATTTCTCGTTTCAATTGTTGCCGCGCTGGACGAAGCCTGCAGATGAGATTGTCAACGAGGTCAAACGCCCCGAGGGCAACGCAACGATTCCTACCGAGACGGTGCTCGTTTCAAAATGGCCTAGCTTCCGTGGGCCTGCACAAGACGGTGTGTCGCGCGGCGGACCAAAACTGGATGCTGATTGGCAAGCTCATCCGCCTAAGGAACTTTGGAGAATACCAGTCGGGCCCGCTTGGAGCTCGTTCGTGTCCGTCAATCAGTATCTCATAACGCAAGAGCAGCGAGGCGACGAAGAAGCTGTCGTGTGTTATGACTCTGAGACAGGCAAACAAGTCTGGGAAAAGAAATGGCCATCGCGCTTCTTTGAAGCCTTGGGTGGTCTCGGACCTCGATCGACACCCACGTACGCTGACGGACACATCTACGCGCTTGGGGCTGCTGGTGTGCTCGTCAAATTGAATGTGCACGATGGTTCTCAAGTTTGGCAAGCGGACATCAAGAAAGAATCGGAACGCAGCGAAGCGCCCATGTGGGGTTTTTCGGCTTCGCCGTTGGTCGTCAACAATTTGGTCGTTGTGCATGCAGGCGGCAAAGACGATCGCGGCATTTTGGCCTTTGGCACACAAGACGGCAAACTTATCTGGTCAGCCGCTGCCGGTGAGCAATCCTATGGCTCTGTGCAAACGGTCGATATCTTCAATAAACAAATGCTGACCTTGCTCTCAGAAACAGGCGCACAGTTCTGGGATATAAATGGAAAAGAGCTGCTGAGTTACTCTTGGCCACACCAAGGTTACCGCGCTTTGCAACCGCAGATTGTTGATAAAGACAAACTATTGATTGCGACTGGCATGGGTACTGGTACACGTCTGGTCCAGCTATCGGAAAAAGATGGTCAGTTGTCGGGTGAGGAACTATGGACGTCGCGCGATTTGAAGCCCGACTTCAATGACGTTCTCGTACATGAAGGATACATCTACGGTTTCGACAACCGGATCTTCACTTGTATCGACCTGGCGACTGGCAAGCGGAAATGGAAAGGGGGCCACTACGAGAAAGGCCAGGCAGTGCTGTGCGCCGATTCCGACTTGATCCTGGTCGTGGGAGAGAAAGGACAGCTCTACTTACTACGAACCAATCCTGAGAAGCATGAAGAGCTCGCCAAGATTCCGGCGCTGAGCGACAAGACATGGAATCATCCTGTCTTGATCGACAACCGTTTGTACCTGCGCAATGCCGTCGAAGCGGTGGCTTACGAATTGTCCGTTACTCCGTAACCATTTTTTTGTCATTCCATTTTTTTGTCAGTTCCATAGCATGGATCGTTAGCAATCCAAGCGCAGCCCAGACGCACGCAAAGCCGATCAACTGCCACAGGTTGATCGGCTCGTGATAGACGAAGATGCCGATGAGGAACTGCAGTGATGGAGCGATGTACTGCAGCAAGCCCATCACGACGAGCGGAACGCTTTTCGCCGCAGCCGCAAACAGCACCAGTGGCAGCGTCGTGATTGGTCCGCCCAGCGCCAGTAACAGGTAAGTGCCCGCGGACTTCGGTTCGTGGTTGTCAAACTGAACCCACGTGATGTACATCAAGGCCAAAGGCAGCAGCACGGCTGTTTCCAAGCCCATGCCACCGATGGCCCGCAAACTTGTTTTCTTTTTGACGGCTGCATAAACGGCGAAAGTGGTTGCCAGTACGATGGCGATCCAAGACACCTGGCCCGTGCTCACGGTCATGATGCACAGTCCAATCGCGGCCACACTGACGGCTAACCACTGTAGTTTGGCCAGTCGCTCGCCGAACAAGAAAACGCCCAGCAGTACATTCAGCAGCGGATTGATAAAGTAGCCTAAGCTACTTTGTACGACTGCGTCGTGTCCCACCGCCCAGATGAACACCAACCAGTTGGCACTGATCAGCGCTGCGGCCAGCACCGTCATCGCTAATCGCCTGCCATCGCGAACAGCCGCGCGCACATCGGACCATTGACCCACCAGTGATATGCAGATGATAAGTGTCAGCAGCGACCAAACAATTCTGTGGCAGATCACTTCCATCGAATCGATATTCTTGAGCAGCTTCCAATACATCGGAAAGATGCCCCACAGAACGTAAGCGGCCAAAGCCCGCAGATAATTCAAATCTTGCCCCTCTGCATGTTCACCTAAACTTTTTGTCTAAAATCTTCAGTCAGACATTACTGACCACTTTTCAGCATCGTATCCACAAACCGATACGATTCTTCCCGAACCTCGATCGGAAAGCCGTGTTCGCCAGGTGGATAGATGGCTTTCAATCGGTCATCGGCTCCGTGCAGCTTGTATACCTGGCGAGCTGCATCGACACACTTTTGAGCACTGGCAACTTTGAAGTTACTATCGCTTTGCGGAGCATGCACAAACAGAGCGCGCGGGGCCAGGACGGCTAGCACCTCCGGAAAATCAAATGGAATTTGATCCGGTTGCTTATGGCAAACCGTTTCAATGCGTGGCATGTAGCGCTTCTGACACCAGCCGGTTGGATTCCCATTCATGTAATCGACAAACGAATCAAAGCCCGAACTGGTGACGATCACTTTCAAACGCGGATCGAAAGCTGCCACAAACAAGCTGTTATGTCCGCCTAGCGAGACACCGATCGTGCCAATACGGTTCGGATCCACTTCGCTTTGCGCGATCAGCACATCGACCGCACGCATGTGACTCCAGATGCCCTTCATCGTGCCGCTGGCATAACCCAGCGACTCTGGGTCGGTCTGGTTATCCCCTAATAACGTATAGTCAGGCGCGATGGTCACATAACCACGCTCGGCTAGTTCCAATGTGTACCGCGGATAGTCGGCACCGAGACCAGCTGTGCGGCCTCGCGGACCACTGGTTCCGTGCAAACACAACATGGCCGGGGCGCTATGGGCCTTCAAGTTCTTAGGGATCAGCAAGTACGCTGGAATGTCATCGCCAGGTCCCGCGTTGTAAATGATTTTCTTTCTCACCAGCGTCGGCAACTCTTCGGTCTCGAGCACGCGCACATTCAAATCGGACTTGCTGCCAGTCGATGGCAACGGTCCCATAATCGACTGCATGTGGGACAAGATATGTTCGCGCCGCTGTCCCCACTCGCTCGCCGTTTGAACCTGCTGCGTTTTTCCCTGACCGTCCATGTAGCTGAGCAGCTGAAAGTGATCGCGATATCGAGGAGTGTCAGCCAGCCAGAGAGCCATTACGAGCAGAAGCAAATATCGCACGATGCCATCTCCGTTGTTAAGCACATCAACACGTTCGTTTTGGGATAAAGGCACCCCTGACGCCGCGTCATTGAAGTTGGATTTTAAGGGAAGTGAGCCAATGTAACCACAGAGTCACTGAAACACACTGGCAGCTAAGAGTTGGCCATCTGCCGAATGCGGCAAGGTTAAGCGGTATGTCACCTCCACCAGCGACAGCTGGGGGAGGTCGCAGGCGAGGCGTTTAGCCGAGACTGCGGGAGGGGGCTTACTACCGAAGCGTACAAGTCCGCATCGCAAAGGGTCCCCTCCCGAAGCCTCGCTCTAATGCGGGCTTCCCCAAGCAAAGCTTGAGAATGGTGACAAATGTCCTTGCAACACTCGGCTCTGTGCCGGTGGAGCTTTAACAAGCTCCACTACGATTTGGGCCGGTGAGCTTTAACAAGCTCCACTACGATTTGGGCCGGTGGAGCTTTAACAAGCTCCACTACGATTGCGCGGGTGGTGCCGCTTTGAGTGTCGCTGTCGCTCAAGCCACCGCTTCATTCGCTTTGCGCACGCGTAGATTCAGGAAACTCGACCATCAGCGAGAACGCCATGGCGAAGTAGATGTAACCTTTGCTGATGGGCGTGCCGATGCCTTCTGCGACCAGCATGATGCCGATGATCAGCAGGAAGTTCAGCGCCAACATCTTGATGGTCGGGTTGTTCGACACAAAGCGACCAACCTGGTTGGCAAACAAGATCATGACTGCCACTGCTAATACGACGGCCGAGATCATTACCCATAGCGCGTCGGCCATGCCCACGGCCGTGATGACGCTATCGAGCGAGAAGATGATATCCATCAAGGCGATTTGAAAGAGCACGGACGCGAAGGTTGGTTGCTTGGCTTTGGCCTTCTTCTCCGAATGTTGGCCTTCGACTTCACCATGAATCTCATGAATGCTCTTGTACAACAAAAACAATCCGCCCGCCATCAAAATGATGTCGCGCCAAGAGACTTCGAGGAACTCGCGCCACGCATGCTTGTTGAGTATTTTTTTGACTTCGGCCTTGGTGTGACCATGAATTTTACCGGCCGCGTGAGGCTGGCTGGATGCCGACGAGCTTGTCTGCGAGGCATCTGACTCCACTTTAGCTTCGGCTTCAGTCTCCACTTCTACTTCGTCGAACGGCTCGACCATAAAGTAACGTTGCAGACCATCCACTGGCAGGACGTCGTTCACGTGGAAGATCGGGGCTGTCATCCGCGAAAGCCAGAAGATCATGCTGAGCAACACGATTCGCATGCCCAAAGCGGCCACCAGGCCGAGCCGCCGAGCCAACGCTTGTTTTTCCAGCGGCAGTTTGCTGGTCAGAATGGAAATGAAGACGAGGTTATCGATGCCCAGCACGATTTCCATTGCGCTCAGGGCCAAGAGTGCGACTACGCTTTCGAGGATGACTTCCATGGAAACTCTAGTTTGGCATCAGTAGGTGCGGGTGGATTTCATTTTTGGGGTTTGTTCTTCAGTCCGACTGGCCTTCGAACTCGAATTGGTGCGGACCAACGATACAGGACGTACTCTATCCGAATCAGGCCAAAACCGTTTAACTCGTCGCGCATTTTGTTGGCGGCGGTGCGCACGGAGTTTTGCCAATTCAGCCCAGCCGCCTCCGGCTTACCATAAGCGAAGATTATGCCGCGCGAGCTATTGACGATGGCGCCGGTGCCTCGGCTGTCAAAGCCTGGTTGAACATCGGCCGCTGCCCCCCCTTGAGCGCCATAGCCTGGGATCAATAACCAAGATGTAGGCATTTGAGCGCGCAGGGCGCCCAGTTCTTGAGGATAGGTCGCACCGGTCACTGCCCCCACGATTCCGTAACCTGAGCTCCCTTGTGTCGAGAGCGAGAGACCTTCGACCGTGGCAGCGACTCGGTTATAGATGCGACCTTCGGGGCATGGCACATCTTGTAGATAACTGCTGCCCCGTTGGATGTCTGACGAGCACAAAGATGCCAGTGCCCGTGGCGCTGGCGCGTTGGAAAAATGGTATGAGCGTATCATCCCCGAGGTAAGGATTCACGGTAAGTGCATCGCATTGCCAAGCGCTATCAGCACCCAGATACGCTTCAGCGTAACCCTCGGCCGTCGAACCGATATCGCCGCGTTTCCCGTCCAGCAACACCAGCAAGCCGAGCTTACGCGCGTGCTGAATGACTTCCGCGAGGCATTGCATGCCCAGTGGGCCCAACAATTCAAAGAAAGCAGCTTGAGGCTTTACCACTGGCACCAGGTCAGCGACCGCATCCAAGACCTCACAGCAAATACACGGTCGTCTGAGATGCCATAGCGGCCCAATCACCAGCAGCCACACCTGCGACGATCGACTGCGGCAAACTCTGCCAACGCGGATCCAGACCGACGCATACGGTCGACCTTTTCGCCGTTACAGCCTCTGCAATCGATCCCCGAAGTGCTTGCTGCCCGAACTGTTCAATTTTTCATTCCTCGTCGTTTTGATTTTCATCGCTGCGCTTCGAAGAACCTGACAGAAAAATGTGTGACCTAAAATGTCTCGTACACAGTTCTTTAGTCGGTTCACGGCGCGTTACATTGATCCGAGATTATACAGAGTTCAATCATCGCGAAGAGGGAAACCATGCATCGACGAAACTTTGTAGGAGTTGTTGGTGGAACAGCCGCAGCCAGCCTGATTGCCGCCAACACGAGTCTGGGCTTTCAATCGCCAGTGGCCAAGGATGAACACAAGGTATCGGAGATCCACATTTCACCTTTCCGGTTTTGAATGTGACACCGCCCATCGGTCATGGTTGTTGCGGCAACTGGATCAAACCGATCGAAGGTTATGACGATCCTATGGAAGCCATCGGCTTCGTACTGCAGGGAGCTGGCAAGCCAATCGTTGTCTGCGCAGTCGATTGGACAGGCTTGCTCAACGAAGCCCATGTGGCATGGCGAACTGCGCTTGCCGAAGCGGCCGGTACGACGCCCGATCGCGTGGCCGTGCAAGTCGTGGCATCAACACAACGCGCCGTTCGCTTGCTTGGAAGCGGCCAAGATTGTGGCTGATCAAAAGACTTTGCCAAGTATGCTGAACGTCGATTTCTTCCAGCGTTGTCTCGATGGCCGGTCGTATCGCAGTCAAACAAGCCATGCAACAAGGCGAAAGGTGACGCATATCGCTCGTGGTCAATCGAAAGTCGTAGATGTCGCCGCCAACCGGCGCATCCTCGGCGACAACGGCAAAGTCCGTGCACAGCGCGGCAGTTCGTGCGCCGATGCAGCGCTGCGAGCACTGCCCGAAGGCTTGATCGATCCTTACTTGAAGACGGTTGCTTTCTATGCCGGTGATCGCAAGCTGGCCGCTTGCCATTACTACGCATGTCATCCGATGAGCTATTACGGAGACGGCCGTGCTAGTTCGGACTTCTGTGGCTTGGCCCGCAAGCGTCGACAGGGTGAGGAACCCGGTTGTACACACATCTACTTTAACGGCTGCGGTGGAAACATCGGCGCGGGCAAATACAACGACGGTTCGCATCCCATGCGCGCCGTATTGGCCGGACGAATCTACGATGGCATCGTAGGTGCTGATAAAGAGTTGAAACGCGAACCGATCGAAAGTGTGCGCTGGAAGACTTGCGAAATTTTGCCGCCCATCGATCCACGCTGGGACGAAGGCAAGATGATGGCGCAGATCGAAGACAAAACGCAGAGCATAGTCAATCGCAGTCGACCGGCTTACACCGTTTCCTGGATTCGCCGTCACGCAAAGAACATTCCCATCGTGCTATCGTGCTTGGACATCAATGATGTATCGATGTTGCATTTGCCGGCTGAATGTTTTGTTGAATATCAACTGCGTGCGCAGAGCTTCGATGCGAACAAGTTTGTAGCCACTGCAGCGTACGGTGATGGTGGCCCATGGTACATCCCCACTGCAGAGGCTTATCCACAAGTAGGTTACGAAGTCTCGGTCGCCTGGTGCGCGCCGACAATCGATAACGTTTTATCCAGCGGTATGAAAACGCTGCTGAGCTGACAAAAGATTGAGTGACATAAAATTCTGTATCTTCTCACCGCTTTCATTCTCCACCGAGGATCGCCTGCTTACTGTGAGCGCAGCGAACCTTGGCTCCCCCTCTCCCCCGGAGAGTACCGGGGGCAGGGGGAGCCAAGGTTCGCTGCGCTGGTTGAGCTGCTCTGCGTTTTTAGTGGCCGTGTTACTGCATGATGGTGAGTGGATGAAGCGCTTCGAGAACCGGGGCTAGCGCCCTGCGGCTTAGATTAGATTGCCTAAGCGGCAGGCTTTCACACATTGGCGGATGTTGGCCAACAATTTCAAGAAAAGTGATGGACGACGTACAGCCAGACGGATAGACTGACGATGTCTGACAGGCATCATCTCTGCGAAAGTGGAGATGACGAGAGGGCTTCGCGACCGATGCCCCTGCAACACTGATTGCCCCTGTGTTGCTATCGATCGCGAAGTGACCCCCATCATGATTTCGGCTGCGGATGATTGCCCCCGCAGCTGGACTTTCCTGTTTTGATTGGGGAAAGGGCTTCGCGACCGATTGCCCCTGCAACACTGATTGCCCCTGTGTTGCTATCGATCGCGAAGCGGCCCCCATCAAAATCACATCAAAGCTCTTTGCCAGTTCATTGCTGAACTAAGTGTTGTTTTGGAAGCAGCCAACACGAGGCTATTACGCAAAGCAAGGTTGATCGGGAGCGGTCGTCGCATGTCTCGATGCAAATCGACGACGCTGCATTGCCAGAGAGGCGATGCAACGAGCTGTGCGCTGTGTGACTGTTGAGAATTCATGAACCTGTTCCACCCCATTACCCGCCATGTTCACCCAGGGAGGTGCGCATAGCAAAGCTAGCTGCTGATCTTCTCTTGATCGATGACGATCACGGAGACTACGAAGACTTGCAGGTCGGGCTGAGGGGAGCCGGCCATAAGCTGTCCACGCAACTGTTTTCGGTCGCATGGGGCCAGCTAGTACATAAAGTCAAGCAACTCTACACCGAAATGGTCGATCCACCGTCGGCACAAAACGTATCTCCTACCTCTTTTATCAAATCGGCGTCAATCAGTCACACGATGCCGACTTTGCCGCGCTGCCGCAAAGATGGCAGCGCGCCAAGGATGTCTTCTGTTCGCAATTCTTGTGTCAGATGGTCTGACACAAAAATTGGAAGACAAAAGAGAAGTTGAACTTCATTAGGTGTCAGCGGTCGGTTCGATCTTCACATTCTGACCGGCGGATGCAGGTACTTCGAAGTCCTGGGTGGCTTTTCCTGCGGAAATTTCGCATTGATCTTCAATTGGATTAAAGATCTGTTTGCCTTGGCCCCACATCGGGAATGCGTTTGCCGTCAAAGCCGCCGATACGAACCTTGTACTTGCCGGGAGCCAGACCCGCAGGTTCGCCTTGCGCTGAATCGTACTTGCCATCCTTGATCTGAAAACCGACCACCTGTCCCAAGGTGCCGGAAGCTACGTCTGGGGTAAACGTAATGTAGCCAGCCGGCACGGGTTGTCCCTTGAAGGTGACATTGCCCGAAACTTGGGAAAGCTTGGGGCCTTGGTTGCAACCGGTTGACCAGCAGGAAACCAGGATGGCAAGACAGAGGCTGTTCTTTGAAATGCATCATGACTATTCCCATCGCTTCCTAGTACCTGACCGTCGCGTGGATTGCAGATGCGTTCAAAGTCTGTGCGCTGATGCTCACCGAGAGTGCACGCACACTACCGTCGGCCAGAGCAGTCGTCATAACGCCGGTGTGCAAACCTTGCAGACGACGGTAATCGCACGATGTAACAGTTGCACCGCCTTGAATGCCGCCGGATTGATCACACCGCCGTCCCAGTTCTGTCGAAAGTTTGGATCGCTGCGCGCACCCGGACCTGCATTCCTGTTGGCGTTGTCACGGTAGTCGCCATCCAGTAGACCGCAATCCCACCAACTGTAGGAACCACCAGGCGCAGTGGCAGTGGCTGTCAAATCAGGTGCCGTCGGGCCCCCGTCTGGCCATGGTGCCAGTGTAGCATGCCGGCCGCTTCTCGCCCAAGTGGCAAACGTAATTGATCCGCCGGCAAGCCTAAACGGCGCTGTTCGGCTCGGGAAGTCAGGCCCAGTGCACATGGCAAAACGTTCACCAAACAGCAGCGTATTGCTGGTGCCATCGGTCAAACTGGCAAAACTGCCAGTGGCTTTAACGGCATGACCGCGGTTGTAACTGACACTGCACACTTGCGCATTCATAGAGTAGCTGGTTGCGCCAAAGGCACCTAGCGTGGCGTCATTGACTCGACTGCCAGCGGCGAGCAATGGCCACACCGGATAACGACCAGCTTCAACGGTGACATCGTTGGGGCAACCAAACGACGGCAAGGCCGCGCGACCTCACGCGCCAGGAGTAACCAGCTCCCTCTGTTGTAGATATTGGTCTGTTCCATATAGGGCAGAAGCAAGTAATAGCCCGATGCGAGGCTATTGGAACTAACGATGCTATAGGGAGGCCTTCGTCTTAAATGCGCTTTCGAAGTTGTGACAGCTCAGCGCGATCTGCTTGGCGTTGTTCGAGCACTGCATGCGTCTGGCTGCTTCACGGGCTGCCTGGACTGCCGGGCAGCAAAAGACCAACCAGAAATTCCAATAATGGCGATAACAACCAGCAATTCAACAAGCGTGAAAGCCAATCGGCTTCCCGCGGACCTACGTCGGCGAAACATAGCCGTTTCTCCAAGGGAATGTTGCGTTACTGAGCAGTAACGCGCGGGTATGAAGATAAAGAACTGGTTATCGTAACCCAAGCCGGACTGGTATGCCAGCTCTATTTGTGATGAACGCACCCATAGTGCGCGTTGCGGGTGTTTCAGTTTCACTTTACGGGGAGTGTTATTTTTCTGTCATTCCATTTTTTGTCAGATCGGCTGCCAAAAACGGGGAGGGCTGGTTATATTCGCATTCCTGAAATAGCTCATCTAGCCGCCTTGCCACTTGTTGGAGCCATCGACCCGCCCATTATGGAAAAGACCAAAGTTGCCATTGTTGGATTGGGGACGGTTGGCAGCGGGGTGGCTCGCCTGCTGATTGACCACGGCGACCGCACTGCCCGTCATGCCGGTCGCACTCTGTGGCTGGAGCGCGCGGTGGTGCAGATATGGACAAGCCGCGCGGTTACGACTTGCCGCCAGGTATCTTGACCAATTCGCTCGATGACGTCTTGAGCAATCCAGAGATCGAAGTGGTCGCCATGTTGGTCGGAGGGTTGGAACCCGCGCGAACCATCACTTTGAAATTGCTTCAAGCCGGCAAGGACGTGGTCACGGCCAACAAGGCCTTGTTGGCTGAGCATGGTGGCGAACTGTTCGATTGCGCGCGGAAGCTGGGCCGATCCATTGCTTTCGAAGCCGCAGTGGGCCGGCGGTATTCCGATTATTGCCAACATCAGTCAATGTCTTTCGGCCAACCAAATCAAGTCATTGCATGGCATCCTGAACGGCACCAGCAACTTCATCGTCACACAGATGGAGGAACAAGGTTGGGAGTACAGCAAAGCTTTGCAAGAAGCGCAGCGTCTGGGTTACGCCGAAAGCTGATCCAACCATGGATGTGGACGGCAGCGATGCGGTGCAGAAGCTGGCCATTCTTGCACACCTGGCGTTTGGAGCGCGTATCTCGTGGCGCGACATTCCACGCGTTTGGTATCGACAAACTGGACATCTGCGATATTCGCTTTGCATCGGAGCTTGGTTATCGCATCAAGTTGTTGGCGGAAGCCAAGCTGGTTGATGATGGGCTGGATTTGAGCGTCTCGCCGACCTTGATCCGTTCAGGACGACCCTTGGCAGAAGTGCGCCGCAACTATAACGCCATACGCGTAGTCGGCGATGCTGTGGGCGACTTGTTCTTTCACGGCCAAGGGGCCGGTGCCATGCCGACAGCTTCTGCCGTTGTGGCGGACATGATCGATATTGTGTCGGTCGCGCTCGTATTACCTTCCGCACATTGGAACTTTGGAGTCGTCGCGAATCGAAAGTTCGCATGCGACCTTACGATGATCTGCCTGGTCGTTATTACTTGCGACTGCATGTGACGGATAAGCTGGCGTGTTGGGTCAGATCACATCGATACTTGGTCAGTATCAATTGTCGATTGCTTCGCTCATTCAACATGAACCCCGATACCGAAAGCGCGACGCCGCTGGTGCCGTTGGTGATTATGACTCACGAAGCACCCGAGGGCGCAGCTCGCAAAGCCGTAGAGAAGATTAGCCAGTTAGGCGTAGTTGGCGGACAGGAGCGTGCGCATGCGCGTCATGGACGAACGCAGTTAAGGTCACCAAGAAATGAATATGTAATCGTTATCCCCGATGGTTGTGCCGACTTGCCAATGGCAGAGCTGGGCGGAAAGACGCCGCTCGAAGTGCCAAGATTCCGAACATGCATGCCGTGGCACAGGCCGGTTTGGTAGCCCGCACCGATAACGTTCCTGCACATTTGCCGGCTGGGAGCGAAGTCGCCAACCTAACATTGCTGGGCTATGACCCCAATCGCTTCTTTACCGGTCGAGCCCCGATTGAAGCGGCTGCGCAGAATATCAAGCTTGGTCCAAACGACTGGGCCATTCGCTGCATTTGGTGACAGTATCGGATCAGATCATGGTCGACTTCACAGCCGACATATTTCAATCAAGAAGGTCGGCAGTTGCTCGAGGCGCGCTGCAAGCCACGGTGACTGACGATCGATTGCAGTTTGTTCCTGGAGTGAGTTATCGCAACTTGCTGATCTATCGAGGTCGCGAAGGCGATGCTGCACCGTTCACGGCTGATACGCGCACGCGCGCTCCGCATGATTTGACCGATTTGCCGATTACCGATGACTTTCCACGCGGACCAGGCTCGGACATGTTGGCCGACTTGATGCAACGCAGTGTCGGCGTGTTTGCCGATCATCCGGTCAATCGTGCACGTGTTCAAGCTGGCAAGCGACCGGCCACGAATGTCTGGTTATGGGGCTTGGGCGGCAGTCCATCGCTGACCAGTTTTCATGAACGCTACGGTTTGCGGCGCCATGATTACGGCGGTCGATCTGTTGCGAGGTCTGGCGGTATTGGTCGGTTGGGACAATATCTCCGTCGAAGGGCCACTGGTTATCTCGATACGAATTATCGAGGCAAAGGCCAGCAGCCATAGAAGCGCTGGACAAGTACGACATTGTCACTGTGCATATCGAAGCGACCGATGAAGCTTCGCATGAAGGTCGACATGCCGAAAAGATTCGCGCGGGGTCGGTCGATCGACGAAATATTGTCGGTCCAATTCACCGCAAGTTGAAAGAGTTCCCCGAGTATCGCTTGCTGGTCTTGCCGGACCATCCCACTCCTTGCTCCACCAAGAAGCATAGTCATGGCATGGTGCCGATGGCTGTTTGTGGCCATGACATTCCTGCCCTGGGGCAATCGACTTATAGCGGAAGCTACTGCCAATGGGATCATCGGTTGCTTTTCCCAATGGCTGGGAAATGATGGACACTTTCATTCGCGGCAAATTCGTTTCGAAATAGTCTTCGTTTCACAATCTGTCCTCTCATTTTGTCAGTACAACCCGAGTTTCGAGATCGTTAACTATGAGCCTGATCGTTCAGAAGTTTGGTGGAACCAGCGTAGCCGACCCAGAGAAAATTTTGGCAGCGGGCGCGCAAAGCCATCCGCGCTCAACAGCAAGGCCATCAAGTGGTCGTGGTGGTCAGTGCGATGGGACACAACACGGACCTCCTGATCGATTTAGCGCGTCAAGTCAACGATCGTCCACCGGCGCGCCGAAATGGATATGTTGCTCTCCACTGGCGAACAAGTCAGCGTGGCGCTGATGGCGATGGCGGTTCATTCACTGGGATACAAAGCGGTCAGTCTGACCGGTGCCCAGATGGGTATCACGACCGACCGCAGCTACACGAAAGCTCGCATCCGCAATATCTCGGCCGACCGCATTCGCAAACGATTGGATGAAGGTAACATCGTTATCGCAGCCGGCTTCCAAGGTATCGATGACGACGACAATATCACGACGCTTGGTCGCGGTGGCAGCGATACAACCGCCGTCGCTTTGGCTGCGGCTCTGCAAGCGGATGCATGTGAAATACATACGGACGTCGATGGCGTTTATACGACTGATCCACGTCAACTGCCCGAAGCGCGTCAAATGTCCCGCATCAGTTACGACGAGATGTTGGAATTGGCCAGCTTGGGCGCGAGCGTCATGCACAATCGGTCGATCGAGTTCGCCAAAAAGTATGACGTGCCGATTCGCGTGCGCAGTAGCTTCAGCGATGCGCGCGGTACGATGATTGTTACCAATCCCGAATCGCCATCGGCTGGCGTGTGCGGTGCGGCGCTGACTCGCAATGAAGCCCGCATCACGATCCAAGGTGTAACCCGATACACCCGGCACCAGTTACGAAATCTTCAAGCGATTGGCCGATGGCAAGATTACGGTCGACATGATTGTCCAGAACGTCGGTCAAGACAATCGCGCTGACATCTCGTTCACCGTGCCCAACGAAGAACTCCCTGCTGCGCTGGAAGCGATCAACGAAGCATCGGCCAAAGTAGGTGCAACGGGCTATACACACGATGACCAGGTCGCCAAGGTATCCGTGGTCGGTTTGGGTATGGCCAAGCAAACGGGCGTGGCACAGAAGATGTTCCGCGCGGTCGCCGATGGCGGGTATCCAACATTCAAATGATTACGACCAGCGAGATAAAGATCTCGGTGCTCGTCGATCGCAATCAATCCCAAGCTGCCTTGCGAGCAGTGCATCAGGTATTCGAGTTACACAAACGTCCGGACGACGCAGCAGCTTGGGAAGAGATTCCTCAGCGCAATGCGTCGGCAACCACGTAGCACGCATGGTCGCCGACTTGCACTCGGCTGACATGGAGCAGCTATCGCTGAGCGATGTCAGCCTGGTGGATGATCAAGCGCGTGTAACGCTGATCGGTGTTCCAGATCAACCGGGCCTGGCGGCGAACATTTTCGATGCCGTGGCTGCGGCTGGAATATTTGTGACATGATTGTGCAGAGCTGCGATGGTTATCAAGGCGAGACCAGCATCAGCTTTACCATACCACGTTCGCAATACGAACAGGCCATGAAGGTCATGCACGATCTGGGCAAGCAGTTCAAGTTCCGTCGCGTGCAAGGCGCGCAGGACATCGCCAAGCTCTCCGTCAGTGGTATTGGCCTTCGCAGTCACACCAGCGTGGCCATCGGCATGTTCGAAGGTGCTCAGCGCGGCTGGCATCAACGTCGAGATGATCAACACGAGCGAACTGCGCGTGAACGTTGTCATTGCCAGCACACACGGGGCCAAAGCCGTCGACGCCGTCCGCGAAAAGTTCAAAGAGAACCTGCATTAACAGCAAGAGGCCATTCTGATTTACGCAGGGCTGTTTTGTTTAACCCGCGGCGCAGCCAAGGCAGAACCCGCGAACCAACCGCGTGTTCACCTAACTATTTTTGTCTTGCAAATTTTTCTGTCAGATCTCTGACCGAAAATGAAGGACAAAGATATAGGTAAACGCATGGCTGATTAGCGGGTTCTGCCTTGGCTGCGCCGCGGGTTAATCAAAACAGCCCTGCGCAGGTGACCTGCTACGTGCCGCCCCTCGCTGACGCGTCGGGTTGTGATTACTCGACATGATCTATGGCGGCGCGGAGGGCGCTGGGAGAGCTCGATCGTTGTGTAGGGCTTGGGTAGGAATTGCAAGCCGGTGCCGGCTGCGTCGGTGTGGTCGAAGCCCGATGTGCGCCGACCACTCATTACAATGACTCTCAAGCTGGGCTTACGCTCGAGCAAACGTTCTGCCAACTCGACGCCAGTGCTGCCTGGCATCAATAAGTCGGTCAACAAGATATCGATCGAATGGCTGTGGGATTCGAATAGCTCGATCGCCTGTTGGTGGTGTGTCGGCTGTGAATACGGTGTAGCCAAGCGAACGCAACGCTTTGGATGTGACCCTGCCAATCTCTGGCTCGTCGTCCACGACAAGCACCCCTTCGGTACCGCCTTGCATGACGCCAGTCGTTGCGACTTCGCTATCGGTCGCGAAATCATTTTCGATCGCTGGCAACAGAATGTGGAACGTTGTTCCCATGCCTGGCTCTGATTCGACTTCGATGATGCCTTGGTTCTGATTGACGATGCCATGCACCACGGCTAATCCCAAGCCAGTGCCTTTGCCGAGTGGCTTGGTGGTAAAGAATGGATCGAACACGCGAGCTAGCGTATCCTGGGACATACCGCAACCGTTATCGACGACAGAGATGTCGACGAAGCTGGTCTCCTGACCGCCGCCGGTGACGCCTTCAAGCGGCAACGGACTTGGTCACATTGCGTGTGATGATGCGAATCAATCCATTTTCATCGATCGCATCGCGAGAATTGACGACGAGATTGACTAGTATTTGCTCTACCTGAGTCGGATCGACGAACACGAGCTTCAGTGAGCTCGACAAATCGGTTTCCATGCGGATCGATTTACCGATCAGCCGCTCCAGAATACCTTCCGCTTGATTGATGACGGTATTCAAGTTCAAAACGTTGGGGCGCAATGGGCTGTTGGCGGCTGAAGGCGAGCAGTTGCTTGGTGAGCGAAGCGGGCTCGCAACGCAGACTGACGAATAGCTTCGAGATTCTCGTTCTCGGAAGATCCATCGCTGGGGACCGGATGAAGTTGAGTTTCAAGCACATGGCAAGCGCTGATGATGACCGTCAATAAGTTGTTGAAGTCGTGAGCCACACCGCCGGCCAGTCGTCCAATCGCTTCCAGCTTTTCGGTTTGCAACAATCGCGCTTCGAGCAACTTGCGCCGAGTAACGTCGGCAGCGTGCCGTGCCAGCAGACCTGGCCATCGGCCAGTTGACATGGTGCTGCCTGACATTCAACCCAGACAAGCCCTTTCCTTGGATGATGAATTCGAAAAGCTAATTCGACTGAAGACATCTTCTCGGCGGCTTGCTGCAGTAGCTTGCTGCAGAGGTCATAATCTTTCAGCTTCAATACGATCGATCGTTAGCTGCGGATCGCGTTGTAGCTGATCGAAGTCCACGCCGAGCAGTTCGCCAATCGATGGCGCGGCGTAGAGCAGTCTCGGTGGCCCAACAGCTTGATGGACGAAAGTAAACAATACGCTGGGACATGTGGCCGCGATTGTCGTCAAGCGGTCGCGTTCCTGGCGCAGTGCAACTTCGGTATGTTTCAAATCGTCAATATCCGTGGCCGTACCGTACCATACATTGACGTTGCCGCTTGCATCAAACGCAGGAATGGCTCGCGCCAGGAACCAACGATAGGCTTGAATCGACCGCACAAAAGATCCGATGCTCTGATTTGTACGGCTCGCCCGATTGCATCGCTGTCGCAAATCTCTCGAGCACTTGCATACGATCATCGGGATGGATGTTTGCAATCCAGTTATCGCTCGAAAGGTCCTCGATGGTATCCTTCAGCAATCGATTGCCATAGGTGCAATCGCCATCAGGAGTGTTGGTCCATACCAGTTGCGGCATGGCATCGGCCAGTTCGCGAAATCGATGCGTGCTTTCCTGCAAAGATTGTTGCCATTGGTCGCGGGCTATCACGAGATGCGCCATGTGCGCCGCCTGCGCTAGCCGATCGAGTTCCTCCGAGTTGGGCTGGCCATTTTGTTGGCGATAAACCACGATCAGTCCGGTGACTTTCGACTCGGGCTCTGCCTCATCCTCGGCTTTGCAGGAAGGGAGACTGTCCAAGACCTTCGCAGTGAGAATGGGATAGGTGCAACAGCCGGCCCAGCCATATTTTTCAAAGGCTGGTCGCAGCGCTGCGGCTCGAGGATCTTGCGCCAGTTGGTCCAGCGGTTCGGCGGCGACGATGCTGGAACTACAGGAAGCATTTACGTCATGGACATGGAACGCTTCAATGAATGGAACAAATTCTTCGGGGACACCTTCTCCTGCCACCATTTTCAACTGGCCATTTGAATCCAGGCGCAGCAGAGCCACCAAGGCCACGTCCAGGCCTTGTCGCACCATGTGCACGATTGCCTGGAAGGCTTCATCAACCGGCACGCCGACTGCGATACTTCGCAATACTTCATTCTGTTCGCGCAACCACTGCTCAGCCAACCTGCGCTCGGTGATGTCGTGAACTGTGCCGATAATGTGGGTCGGTCGTCCGTGCTGGTCGTAGTAGGGTTGACAAGTCGAGGCCATCCAACGAATCGAACCATCGATACGCGTTGTGCGATAGCTCACTCGAAACGGTTTCTTTTCCTGCAAGCACTTTTGATACTCACTTTGAATGAGCGGCCTGTCGTCGGGGTGAACCAGACCAAAAAAAGTCTCCTCAGGAGAACTGCTGGGACGCACACCTAAAATCGTCTCGACGTCAGTTGCCCAACTAATCCGATTGCGAAGGATGTCATACTTCCAAACGCCAATGTCCAACGACGCAAAGGCGGCGCGATAAAGTTCATCATTGGCAATGTCGGAAAGCTGCAGATGCGGTGAACGCGGCGTTGCAGGTAATTCAGGTATTCTCATAATCATTCAGCCCGCAATCTTCTTTGTTTCTCGCAGCCCATCGCTGGGGATATCCTATCGCAGTAAAGCGATTGCAACTGATAGCTTCGCGATACAGAGTGATTTTGTACCTTGAAAGCCTCTGAGATGTCAGTACACTCGTGGTACGAGTTTGAATTTTTAATCGTCATTTTTGGAGACTTCTCGCTGAACGCCACCAAGTACTGTTACCATCGAAGCGCAAACACCTAAGCCGCAGGGCGCTAGCCCCGGTTTTCGAAGCGAAAGTTGTTGCGCTGCGTATCCGTTGGCCAATTCCGACACAGTCCCGCACTGGCGCTCGCTTCGGTCACTTGCCCTGCGGGCAATTTGGGTTAACCGGGGCTAGCGCCCATCGGCTTAGGGTGATTAGCAGTGGTGGAGTTCAGTGAGACGTCTGCATTTTTTCCTTCATCTGTTGGCCCCATCATCTTTGTCAGAACTGAAATGGCGACATGACCACATATCTCAAGCTGACTATTGCGTTGGTAGTTGTCGCGTGCATCGTGGCTGGCGGACAGGCCGCTGCGCAAGAGGTCACGGTGCGCTGGGATAGTGATTCGTTTTGGGGAAGAAGGGTCACGGCGTGCCGCGAAGGCCGCTGCCCAAGATGACGCAGTTGATGAATGGGACTGAGCATTCTCACTTTCTTGAAAATTTTCGTATCGCCCGCAGGCACTTCTGTAGGTAAACATCGCGGACCAGCCTGGAACGATGGCGATACTTACAAGTGGCTCGAAGCCGTGATTGCGACTTACGAGCAGACCCATGATGATCAACTGTTGAAAACGATTGACGCAGCGATTTGAAACTATCGCCAGCGCTCAACGTGAGGACGGATACCTGGCATACGCCTGTGCTGATCGCGGCGCGCAACTCACGAGACAAAAACGCGAGAGATGCCATGCCGTTTGGCGATCCGGTCAACTTCGAGATGTATAACTTTGGACATCTCATGACGGCAGCCTGCAGTCATTTTGCCGTAACGGGCAGGCGCGAGTTTCTGGAAGTTGCGATCAAAGCCACCGATTTTCTGGATCGAGAGTTCTCGCGTCCTGATCGCGAGCTTGCGCGACATGCCATATGCCCCTCGCACTACATGGGCATCATCGACATGTACCGAGCCACCGGCGAAAAGCGTTATCTGCAACTGGCCGAACGATTCCTGGCGATGCGCGACTTAGTCGACGGGGGCGATGACAATCAGGATCGCATCCCGTTTCGCATGCAGCGCGAAGCCGTCGGCCACGCCGTTCGCGCTAACTATCTCTACGCAGGTGCAACGGACATCTACCTCGAGAACCAAGACGCTAGCCTGTTAACTACGCTCATTACCTGTTGGGAAAGCGTGCAGTACCGGAAGATCTACATCCTCGGCGGCTTGGGAGCACTCTTTGATGGTGCGTCACCTGATGGATCCAAGGATCAGAAACAAATCACCCGCGTTCACCAAGCCTATGGCCGCAACTTTCAACTGCCAAACGCCACGGCTCACAACGAAACCTGTGCGGCAATCGGATATGTGCTTTGGAGCTATCGCATGTTCCAACTCACTCGCGATGGCAGGTACATCGACGCGTTGGAGAACTCGTTGATGAATGCTGTGTTGGCTGGTGTCAGCTTGGATGGCGAACGCTTTTTCTACACCAACACGCTGCGGCAACTCGACGAGATGCCCAATCAACTGCGCTGGTCGCGCGAGCGCCAAGAGTGGATAAGCTGTTATTGCTGCCCACCCAATGTTGCACGGACGATCGCAGCCTGCCATCGTTACGCCTATCTGGCAGAAGAAGATGGGACCAGTGTATTGTTGTACGGTTCAAATCAACTGCTCGCCAAACTGGCTGACGGACAGTCTCTCAGAATCAAGCAGCAGAGCGATTATCCAAAAAGTGGACGCGTGACACTTACGCTTGAGGAAGTTCCAAACTGCGAATATGAACTGCGTCTGCGCGTTCCCAACTGGTGTTCGGGCGTAGCCGTGCTGGTCAACGGACAACCTACCAAAACGTCTGAAGGTCCTGGGTTTGCCTGTATCAAACGAAAATGGCGCCCTGGCGATTGCATTTCGCTTGACTTCAAGATGACGACACGTCTAGTAACGGCGCATCCATTGGTTGAGGAGTGTCGCGGTCAAGTCGCCGTGGTGCGCGGACCACTGGTTTACTGCCTCGAATCGGCGGACCTACCCAAGGCGACCAGTCTCCATCGCGTGGCTATCTCCTCAGACAGTCAGTTCCAATTAGCCGAGTGCGACGGAGTGATGAAGAATACGCCACTGCTGGAAACAACGATTGATATCGACAAGTCCGACGCGCCCAGCGATCGTGGGCTTTATCGCAACTGGTCGCCGCCCAAGTGGGAGAAGCAGCCAGTGACACTGGTGCCCTATTACGCGTGGGGTAATCGAGGTCCAGGTGAAATGTCGGTCTGGTTGCCAGTCAAACCATGAATGGGCCACGCTTTGGGGCGTGGCGCTGACCAATCAAAAACATTAGCAAAAACCAACTGGCCACGAAAGTCCGCGATGAGCCAAAATACTTTACGTGTAAACTATTTAGGCTCCGTCCTGACTGCCTTGTGTGTTGCTCTCAGTTTGCTCACCTGCGTGGTAGCACAATCACCGCCATTACCGTCGGCATTTTTGTCGCCATTGTCGATCGACTTCAATCCTGACAATGGTCGTGGCGATGTGCTGACGCGCGGCATGTTCAACTGGCCGATCGGTTCCGTTGCCAGTACCGAGCAGACGCTGGGTGGCGTGAAAGTGGAACTGCTGGCTGAAGGTAATGCGAACAACAGATTGGCGTTCGACTGGTGGAAAGGTGGCTACGACTTCGGGGCGACGCAAGCTTCCGACGGAGTAACAACCACGGAACCTGATGCAGCCATACGTTTGCGCATTACCGGCTTGCCACCCGGACGCCACACTTTGACGACCATGCACAACTGGGTGGCGGCGACATACCTGGATAGTCCCATCATGGTAGAAGTTGCCGGAAATAACCGTCGAGTCGTCCCGTCGCATCGCGTGCAGCATGATGACAACGCAGCCACCTGCCAACTGTCATTCGAGCAAGTGGCCGGACAAAGCGCCCAGTTCCTCTTTCGGCCAACGGCTCCAGGCCAGCGCGTGATCATCAATGCTCTAGCCCTCGACATTATCGATCCTGCTTTGCAAGTCCGCTGCCCGCTGCCGGCCGACGGTGATGAACATGTGGCTGCTGACCCAGTGCTGCAATGGCAACCGCCAGTGAGCGCTGCCGATCGCCAGATCGAATCGTATCGTGTTTACTTCGGCAACGATCGCGAACAGGTATCCAGTGCTTTGCCCTCTTCGCCGCTAGTGATCGGCCAAACGCAAGAACTCCGGCAGGCGGTTGTGGCGAACGATCCTTTGAAGGATTACTTCTGGCGCGTCGACGCGGTGGGCGTGGATGGTGCGGTCGTCCAGGGCAAAGTGCAACGGTTCAAGATTCGCGCGCTCGCATTTCCCACGGCTGAGGGTTACGGGCGCTTTGCCAGCGGCGGACGCGGTGGCCGAGTGATCGAAGTAACCAACCTCGAGGATGCAGGGCCAGGTTCACTGCGCGCCGCCATCGATGCGGAAGGCCCGCGCACGATTATCTTTCGAGTGGGCGGGACCATTCAACTAAAAAGCAAGCTTATTATCCGCAACCCATACGTAACCATCGCAGGTCACACCGCGCCAGGCGACGGGATTTGCGTGCGCGGTTACACGTTTGGCTGTTTGGGAACACACGATTGCATCATGCGATACGTACGTATCCGCGTGGGTGATGAAGCGGGTGAGACGATGGACGGAACCGGCTTTGCCAGTACAGATCACGCCATCTACGATCATTGTTCAATTAGCTGGAGCATTGATGAAGCGGTCAGTTCTCGCGGTGCCAAGAACATCACACTCCAGCGCTGCCTGGTCGCCGAAGCGCTCAACATCGCCAACCATCGTAAGTATCAGGCAGGCAAAGGGCACTCTTTCGCAGCCAGTATCTCTGGCGATATCGGTAGTTTTCATCATAACTTGCTGGTTCACTGTGCTGGACGCAACTGGAGCCTGGCCGGTGGACTGAATCGCGATGCCAAATTCGCAGGTCGCATCGATATACGCAATAACGTGGTCTACAACTGGCAACATCGGACCAACGACGGCGGCGTCAAGGCGCTCAACCTGGTGAACAATCTTTATCTGCCCGGTCCTGCGTCGAAAGTCTTTCACTTACTCAAGCCCGATGCTGGCTCACCAACTGATCCGCAGCAGTACTTTGTGGCAGGCAATGATATGCCTGGTCACTTTACTGCCAACGAGGATAACTGGTTGAAGGCAGTGCAGGTTGCGCCCGAGATTGTGTCGCAGATTAAACTGGTGGAACCGTTTTGTGAACCGTTTGTGAAAACTCATGAGACTAGTGAACTGATGGACCAGGTGTTAGGCGACGTCGGTGCGAACCATAGCGGGCTGGACCGCGTTGATTCCCGACTGATCGGCGAAGTTCGTCAGCGTCGCACAACATATACCGGCAGTCGTTCGCAATTGCCGGGGATCATCGATTCGCAAACAGACGTCGGCGGTTGGCCTGAACTAAAGTCCGGACCAGCGTATCCAGATCGGGATCACGATGGTATGGACGACACATGGGAACAACAGCATGGTCTCAATCCCAATAAACCCGACAATAACCAACCCATGCCAGGCGGGCCCACCGCGCTCGAAGCTTTCCTGCATTCCATTAAATCATAAACTCTGGAAGCAATTTTGAAACTTCCTGCGGAACTCTCCCCTTTTGAATTGCTCGGTTGCACCGTTTAAAACGCAGAGAAAAGAAGAGGAGCAGAGAAAACGCTGAGAGAAAATCGAATGATGAACCGCACAGCTGCCAACGCTTGTTACAAGTTCTCTACGACTACCTCGGCTCCTCCGCGCTCTCTGCGTTTCAAACGCAGCGGCAAGCAGTTCGAACGGTGGAGTTCATCACGTCATCACTCTTATTGTATTGATTGAAGCCCTATGCGTTTACTCGCCATACTCATCGCAACTGCCACTCTGTTCTCACCGGCCATGGCGCAAGGCTATCCCAAAATCCCGAAGAAAGAATTCGCAGAAGCCCAAGCTCGCATGGAGGCAGCGGACAAGCTATCCGATGAACGTTTTGAACAGGCCATGCCGACCATTGAGGCCTGGGCTGCGCGCGGTAAACCTTACTTACCAGCTGCCGAAAAGCCAGCCGATTTGCCTCAAGCCAAAATCCCCGCGTTCCCTGGCGCTGAAGGCGGTGGCAAGTTCAGCTTCGGTGGCCGCGGTGGTCGCGTTATCGTGGTGACGAACTTGAACGATGATGGGCCGGGCAGTTTTCGCTACGCCTGTGAACAAGCTGGGCCGCGCATCGTCGTGTTCAATGTCGCCGGGATCATTCAACTGAAAGAGCGCGTGCGCGTGCGTGCCCCTTACATCACGATCGCAGGTAACACGGCGCCTGGCGATGGCGTGTGCATCGCTGGCAACACGGTAGAACTGGAAACACACGACATCGTTGTTCGACACATGCGCTTCCGCCGCGGATCGCTGGATGCCGCGCATCGCAACGATTCCATCGGCGGCAACCCCATCGGTAACATCATGATCGATCATGTATCTGCTTCGTGGGGCTTGGATGAAAACATGTCCATGTATCGGCACATGTATCGCCCGCCCCAAGGCGGTCCCGATCTCAAGTTACCGACTGTCAACATTACGATCCAGAACTCGATCTTTTCAGAAGCATTAAACACCTACCATCATGCATTCGGTTCTACGATCGGTGGACTCAACAGCACGTTCCACCACAACTTGTGGGCTTGCAATACGGGCCGCAATCCAAGTGTCGGTATGTACGGTGATTTTACGTTTGCCAACAATGTCATCTTTAACTATCGACATCGTACCATCGATGGCGGTGACCATCGCAGCTTCTTCAATATCATCAACAACTACTTCAAGCCCGGTCCAGGTACACCTAATGGCGCGATCTCCTATCGCTTTTTGAAACCTGAATCCGAGCGCAGCAAGACGGTCGTCGATAACTTCGGTAAAGCCTACGTCAGTGGCAATGTAGCCGAAGGCTATCCCGAAGTGTCGAAGGACAACTGGGCCGGCGGTGTGCAGCCCGATTCCAAAGCAGATGTGGCTAGCGTCCTGCCCAAAATACGTGTCGATGAACCATTTGCTCATGCCCCGCTACCTATCGAGTCAGCTGAAGCGGCTTACGAGCGCGTGCTGAGCCAAGTCGGGGCAACTCTACCCTCGCGCGACGCAGTCGATAGGAGAGTCATCGAGATGGTGCGCACCGGTCGAGTGGCTACGACCAGCATTGCACCCAGCTCAAAAGAAAAAGCTCGCTACTTTGGTTTCGCTCAGCAGAGGATCGATGAGCTGGAGGAGAGTGTCAAGCTAGGCTTTATCACCGATCCGCAAGAGGTCGGTGGCTATCCTGAATATCGCGGCCAACCCTACGCTGATGCTGATCAAGATGGCTTGCCCGATACATGGGAAACCGCGCATGGACTAAACAGCCAGGACCCGCAAGACGCCACGACCGATGCCGATGGTGATGGATACACGAACATCGAAGAGTTTTTGAATTTTTAGTCACAAAATCTTTTGTCAGATAGTCTGACAATTATTTTTACGACAGAATATCGCTCTGCGCTTCGCTATGATCCACCGTTCGGGACTATCCTCATGACACGCTTTCTTTCATGCAGCATTGTAATCGCACTGGCAATGACAACTTTCGCTCAAACTACATCACTGCCGCGCAGTACGCCCGAGGCCGAAGGCGTGTCGACACCGAAGATCATCGAGTTTATTGAAGCTGCCAACGAGAAAGTCAACTCGATGCACAGCTTCATGCTCGTACGCAATGGCAAAGTGATCGCAGAAGCCTGGTGGGCGCCGGAATCTGCGGATAAACCGCACGTGCTCTGGTCGCTCAGTAAGAGCTTTACATCGACAGCGGTTGGCCTAGCGGTGGCCGAGGGCAAGCTATCGATCGACGACCTGGTACTCAAGCATTTTGCCGCCGAAGCGCCCGCCGAACCATCGGCCAATCTGAAAGCCATGCGCGTGCGCGACCTGTTGACGATGTCGACGGGGCATCAAGACGAAGTGATGCTGCGCGACAAACAGGAATGGGCCAAAGCCTTTCTCGCTCATCCCGTACCTCATAAGCCAGGCACACACTTCAAGTACAACACGCCCGCAACCTATATGCAGTCGGCCATCGTCCAGCGTGTCACTGGACAAAAAGTGGTCGATTACTTGCAATCGCGTTTGTTTGATCCGCTGGGAATTGCAGCACCGAAGTGGGATGAAAGTCCCGAGGGCGTATCGTTAGGCGGATATGGCTTGTATCTGCGCACGGAAGACATTGCCAAGTTCGGGCAGCTCTACTTGCAGAAAGGCAAATGGGGCGATCGCCAATTGGTACCAGCCAGTTGGATTGATCAAGCCACCAGCAAACAAGTTTCCAACGGCAGCGATCCAAGCAAGGATTGGGATCAAGGATACGGTTTTCAGTTTTGGCGTTGCCGTCACAACGCCTTTCGCGGCGACGGAAAAGATGGACAATTCTGCGTCGTGATGCCCGATCAAAATGCCGTGGTTGCCATCACTGCCAACACCGGCGATATGCAAGCAGAGCTGAATATCGTCTGGGATAAACTTTTGCCTGCTTTCGAATCGCAACCTCTGCCGGCCAATGCCGAAGCCGTTAACAAACTGAAGAGCATTGCTAGTGGCCTGAAGGCTAGCCGCTGATCTGACCAAAAACTCAAAGACAGAAGACAAGAAGAGCCGATGACGGAACCCAAGACGATAACTTTGACGCCGAATGCTACAGCGCTGACCATTGCGGGCTCAGACCCAAGTGGTGGCGCCGGCTTGCAGGCGGACTTGAAAACCTTCCAGCAATTGGGCGTATATGGCATGTCGGTAGTGACACTGCTGACCGTCCAGAACACACAGCGGGTCAGCCGAGTTCATGTGCTCGAACCAGAGCTCATTCTCGAACAGTTGAATGCTGTTGTCTCTGACATCTATCCGCAAGCCATCAAGACCGGCGCGCTGGGCAATGCGAAAGTAATTGCCGCGCTGGGCGAGCGTCTGTCGGAATTGGAGATGCCAAAGATTATCGATCCGGTGCTGGTCAGCAAACATGGCCATTCGCTAGCTGATGAAGATGCTGTGGAAGCGCTCAAGACACACCTCTTGCCGCAAGCTTACGTGGTGACACCGAATCGATTCGAAGCCGAGCGTTTAACCGGGCTCAAGCTGGATAACGAAGAGGCTGTGGCTGAAGCCATCTATCGCTTGCAAGAGTGTGGTGCTCAGCACGTGCTTATCAAGTTAGGCGAAGTTGACGGGCAGTCGCAGCATGTGATGAATTACGAAGAAGGCAATACCTGCTTCATCATCCCACGCATAGCGGATGCGAATAATACGCACGGCAGTGGTTGCATACTTTCCGCCGCCATAACAGCCAAGTTAGCTCTGGGTGAACAGGATTTAAGAGCTGCGGTGAACTTTGCGATCGAGCAAGTTTATCAAGCCATTCATTGCAATACGGAACTCGGTCAAGGTACTCATCCGGCTGAGATCCGGGCGATTGGGTATTAAGCGTCACTGTTTTGTTGCTGGGCTGGCGTAGGGCTGTTTTGTTGGTGGGCGCAGGGCTGTTTTGTTTAGCCCGTGGCCAAAGGCTAGGTGAACCCGCTAACCAGTTATGCCTCGAGCGAACGGAAGTAGCCAGCTTGCCAGATGGTGGAATTGCACAAGCAAGCTTTCCACTGCTTGGAAGCGGTGGCTCAGCACATGCATTAGGCAAACAGGTGTATTGAAGTCCGTCGGTACTTTGGAATGTGCTCCTCCGGCTGCCTAGCCTTCGGCCACGGGCTAAACAAAACAGCCCTGCGTTGGTTAGTGGCAGGACCTATTTCAGCCAGGCGACGGCTTTGGGGACGGCGATATTGAGCATTTCTTGATAATGGCCGCCGCGCTGGAGGGCTTCGAAGGTTAGATTGCCGCCGGCTTGCTTTAACGCTTCGGTGTAGGCTTTCGTGCTGGAAAACGGTTCATTGTCGTCATCTTGCGCATGCGCGATAAAGACCGGGCACTTGAGCGACGAGACGTAGGTCAACGGCGAACCGCTGGTTAAGTATTCGCGAATGCCCGGGAACTGCCTTTCCATCGCTGGCTCGGCCAGTATTTCACCCAAGCGCTCGTTCAGGTTGGTGCACGGGGCCATCGCTATGCACTTGGAGATGCGGGGATCTTTTGAAGCCAACAGCAGCGCAACCGTCCCGGCTGAACTGTGCCCCCAGATATACAACCGCTTTGGATCAGCCGCAGCTACTTGATCGAGCACGTAGTCGATGGCCAGTTTTCCATCAGCCACACCAGCGTCGGCGCGCACGAATTCCTTGAACGCTCGCTGCAGCATCTGGACATACATGCGACTACCCGGCGGAATACCCTCTGGCATGTCACCGTCGAGCTCAAAGGTCACGGTAATCATGCCTGCTTCAGTGAAGGGCAAAAATTCTGTTTTGACATCCGGTAGATCAATATCTGCACCGTGCAACAAGTTCGTACCCGCAGGCGCTTCGAACATTACGGGCAGTGACTTCGGAGCATGCTCGCCTGGGGGGATGAAGATATTGAGCGCTACAGACTTTTGTCCCATACGAAACACGCTCACGCGGTGAAAAGCAATACCTTTGCCAAACGGCATCGGTGGTCCGAGCTTCTGGAACGGCATCGTCTTGCCCATGGCAGACGGAGTATTCGTCGTCGTTGGTGTTGTCGTCGTCATGGGCTTGGGCGTCATGGGCATCGGACCGCTGGACGCGACTGGCTTGGATCTGAATGTCATCGCGACGATAACCACACCCAACACGGCCATGCAAAACACCGACACGCCGCCGGCTACTGCCAGCCAAACCCAAGGCGGAGTGCCAGCAGACTTGCGGCGCTGGTGAGTAAGTTTGAAAAGGAGCATTCGCAGCAGGGAACTGCATATCGGACCAATTGTTCGCCGGTGCCGTAGGCAAAGGTTGGGCTCCAAAGCCAACGGGTTCCGCAGTAGCTGCCGGTGACACGGGTTTGGCCACAACCAATTTTTTGGCTGGCTCGCTGGGGCCTTTCACTTTGATGGTCTGTCCACACTTAGGACAGGCAACCGACTTGCCAATGGCATTGGCACCCACGCGCAGCTTGGCACTACAACCCGCGCATTGAATTGTCTGAGTCTGATCATCGCCGGGCATAGTTAATCGATCCGACAAAAAATTGAACTAACGATGAGGGGCTAACGTTTTCTTGCCAGCTTTAATTCGTAGAACCAGAGATCTTCATTCGGAACATCCAGAGCTATCTCAGTAAACTCGCCCTTGGCATTCGCAACAAAATGCGCTGTGCCTGCTCCGAACCAAGCAAATTCCTTACGCCATTTTATAACAAAAGTATCGTAATGTAGATGTTCCAGGTCAGCCACTAAGTCTGGATAGGGCAATAAACGCAGAACCAGCTTTTCATTTTCGACGGCCACTTCGGCATCGCCATACATTGGACAGCGGAACTGACCTGCATAATCTTTCATCGGGTGGCTAGGCCGCGTGTCCTTGGCAACTTGCGTGATCGCCTTGGCAATGTTGCTTTCAAACTCTTCACGCGACTTGCGGAACTGTTGCAGGTTCTCGGCGCTCCAGTTCTTCTGATCACCACCCAGGAATGCGTCGAGCGTTCGGTATGCCAACAGGTTCGTGATGGAAGTCATACTGTTGGTCAACACTACCACGCCCAATTTCTGCTCGGGTACCATCAGTACTTGGGAATACATGCCGTCGTAGCCGCCGCCATGGCCGACAACCTTGTTGCCTTTGTAATCCGACAGAGCCCAACCCAGTCCGTAAGCTCGAAAGTGCGTGGAAGGAAAACGGGCTGAGGGTTTGGCTGGCAGCTTGATGGCCATCTGGGCCTGAAACATTTCGTGGGCCGAGCGTTCGCTGAAGATGCGCTTACCTTCGGTCAGTTCGCCAGCGCGAAGTTGCATTCGCAACCAGGCCGACATGTCAGCAGCGCTTGAGATAATACCGCCCGCCGCCGCCATGCTGTCCCAGTTCATCCAGGCGATCGGTTTCGAACCATCCAGCATTGTCTTATGGGGCGTGGCGTAATTGTCTTGAGCCACCAGGTCGCGGACGCTGGTTATCGTGCGATTCATTTCCAGTGGTTTGAGAATGCGCTCCTGCACAAACTGGCTCCACTTCTGCCCACTGGCTGCTTCGATAACTTCACCTGCTGCCAGAAACATGAGGTTCGAGTAACCGTATTCGGCGCGAAATGGCGCCGCTGGCTCCAGCAACGCGGCTCGTTCCAATATCTCTTTAGGCGTATAAGGTGTGCCCCACCACAGCAGATCTCCGCTGAAGGTGCCCAGGCCACTGCGATGACATAGCAGATCGCGCACGCGGATATCGTTGGCAGCCAGCGGGTCTTTCAAACGAAAGTATGGCAAGTGTTTGCGGACCGGATCGTCCCAAGATACTTTGCCTTCGTCTACCAATATGGCCAGCGCGGCCGCGGTGAACGCTTTCGAGTTCGAAGCAATGGCAAACAGAGTATGAGCGTCCACTGCTTCCGAGGTGTGGATACGTCGAACGCCATAGCCTTTGCTTAGCAGCACCTGGTCGTCCTTGACGACGCAAACGGCCAAGCCCGGTACCTGCCATTCAATGCGCGCTGCCTCGATCTCTGCATCCAGCCTGGTAATCGTCTCGCCAGGCTTTTCCTGCGCGGGCAGGCTGGAAACAGCAAACGCGAACAGCAACGCAAACGCAGTGAATGGTCGAATCACAGTGGTATCTTCTCGCTAGAACGGGTAATCAACTTTTCTGTCCCAAATTTTTAGTCAGATTACCGGACCAAAAATTTCGAGACAAAAAATAGTTTAGTTGGCCACTCAACGAGCATCTGCAAATATTTTTCCGTCGCCGTCTTGCGCGCTGGCGGACCAGACTCGCAGGTTGTCGATCAGCCCGGTATCGTCAAACGAACCGACGCCGACGTAGCCCTGATGAAACTCGCTGTTTTTCGCTTCTAAAACGGGCTTTTCCATATCGACAAAGAACACGCGAATATCTTCGCCCTTACGTTCCAGCCGCACATGTTTCCAATCGCTGCCCCAATCGATGCCTTTGGGAGAGATAGGCGCGAACGATTTGCGGGGTGCCTCGTTGACGATGAAGATGTTGTGCGCGTTCGGATCGGGCGTCGTGGCCAGGTGTGTGTAATAGAACTTGGTGGGCGAGACAAAGTTGAAGTACAGGCACATGTCGCGATGCCCATACTCTTTCCCGGACTGATTCATATCCACTTCCATGATGAAATCGCCGCAACGTTTCTTTGACCATAACGCAATGTTGAACGGCGAACGGTACTTCGTCGCGTATTTGCTCTGCTGATACAGTTCCAACGCGCCGCTCGACTTGCCCTGTGCGCTCCAGCGCCACGCCTTAGGATCAGAGAACTGAAAGTTCTCGAGCGAAACCGCTGTATCAAAATCCTCCGAGATCACCAGCGCATACCCATCAGGCAACTTTGGATCATCCGCCCAAGAGCACACGGTCGGCAGCAGCAGCAACGCAACCAAGAAGCCACGAATCATAAGTAATCTCCTCGACAGAAAATTTTCTGTCTTCAATTTTTTGTCAGGGTATTCATTTCTTTCGAGCAAACCAAAACAGCGTAAGCGCCATCGCGGCAAAGCAGCCGAGGCTGAGCAGCTGATAACCGCCGGCTCCGAAGCTCGATTCCAATGCGCTCTCGAGGCTAACGTTCTTCAAGGCTTTGGCAACGTCTTCATCGACGAATAACAAGGCTACGACGACGCCGGCCAGTGCGCCACCAGCGACCAGGCCGGTGGCGAATAGACTGCCTTTGCCCAAGTCATCCTCTTCGCCATGCGCGCCCTTGGGTTTGCCTTTGCTCCAATCAGCCAAGCCGCGCACCAATCCACCCAGAAAAATTGGTAGGGTTGTCGACAACTGCAAATACAATCCAACTGCGAACGACAACGATTTAATGCCGCATAGTTCCAGCGTGATCGCGATGAAGCAGCCTGCCAGTACGAATTGCCAATCGAGATTGAAGGACAGTAATCCTTTGATCAGCGTCGCCATCAATGTCGCTTGGGGCGCATCGTACTTTTCGCCAATCGCATGATGTACTCCCATCTCAACCATCTCGGTGTTAGGAGTATCTAAGTATTTGACAGTCAAGCCGATAAACAGTGCCGAGCAAAATACACCGATGAACAAAGCCAACTGCTGATACATGGGCGTAGCACCGATCAAGTAACCAGTCTTGAGGTCTTGACTGGTGGCTCCAGCATTGGCGGCGGCGATACATACGATACTACCGACGACCAGCGCCATCGGCTCGTAGACCGTGCCGCTCCAACCCATGCCGATGAATACCAGTGCCGTGCCCATCAGCGTCGCGATGGTCATGCCGGAGATGGGACTGTTGGACGATCCAATGATGCCGACGATGCGACTGGCCACTGTGACGAAGAAAAATCCGAATACGATGATGAGCAAACCAATCACCAGCTTGTTGGCCACGGAATCTCCAGGAATGCCAGGCAAAAGAGCCATCAACGTTACCAAGCCCAGGCTGCCCAACACGACCACCAGGATCGATAGATCCCTTTCTGTGCGCACCCGACTACCCGTGTCACGGCGAACGAGTGATCGAAACGCTTCCAGGAACGAAGCCACAATCGTGGGCATCGTCTTCAGCAGAGTGATGAAGCCCGCGGCAGCAACGGCACCTGCGCCGATTTGTCGAATGTAGGCGCGGTAGATGGCCATGGCTGTATCGCCAAACATCTTGGTTTCTGCATTCCAACCGTACTTGGCCGGCTTATCGCCCAGCTTGACGAGTTGTGCATGAATCGTTTCAGGCGGAACCAGCGTCGATATGAGCGGTGTCAGCGCGAAAGCAGCCAGAACACCGCCAGCTACGAGCACACCTGCGATCTTGGGACCGATGATATAGCCAACGCCCAAGTATTCCGGCGTGATCTCGCCAGCGATGGAGGCTGACGGCATGTACTTGTTGTCATAAGCCGTAAAGTATCGTGGCTTTTCGGCGATGAAATGAAATACCTTCTGCAGAATTGCATACACGACGGCAAAGCTCAGGCCGATGTAGGCTGTCTTGGCTAGCGATCCGCCTTTCTCACCAGCAATCAACACCTGCGCGCAAGCCGTGCCTTCAGGATAAGGCAGGGTTTCATGTTCGGCCACAATCAGAGGTCGACGTAGCGGGATCATCATCAGTGTTCCCAGGATGCCACCCAGCATCGCGATCATCATGATCGTGAAGACTTGAAAGTAACTGGTGCCGATACCATCGCTCAGGAAGATAAATGCTGGCAGAGTAAACACAACTCCAGCCGCGACGCTTTCTCCGGCGGATCCACACGTTTGAATGATGTTGTTCTCAAGGACCGTTGTCTTGAGAAACCGTTTGCCGATCGAGATAGCCAACACCGCAATTGGTATCGACGCCGAAACGGTCAACCCGGCTTTCAGCGCCAGGTATACGGTCGATGCACCGAACAACACACCAAAGATCGAACCGAGCACGATGGCTTTCAGTGTGAACTCGGCGACCGATTCGTTGGTTGGTGCCACGTAAGGCTGTACGCCACCCTGGCCACCTGCTTCCGTCTGGTTACTCATGGCTTTCGTCATTTCGTTGTTCAGGCTGTTTGTTTTGTCACAGAATTTTTTGTCAGATTGCCAATCAGACAAAACATTGAAGGACAAAAAGAAGGAGCCTCAGAATTTAAGGTTTGGCAAGCCAATTAGCTACCAGGCTTCCGTCTTCGGATTTCCACATGCGTATCTCGCCATCCAAGCCGCCGCTGGCGAGTCGACCGGTGCCGGAACTGACGGCTGCGGCTGTTACCCAATTGTTGTGGCCGTCTTGTTTGCGGATGACCTTGCTCGTAGCCAATTCGAGTTGTTGCACCGACTTGGTGCTGAGCGTAACCCAGAGATTGGCGCCGCTGCGCATCATGCGCGTAGGTGTGCCACCCAGATCAACTTTGGCAAGATTCTTGGCGTCTTCAATCTGCCATCGATGCAACTTCTTGTCGCCGCCGACAGTTGTTACTTCTTTATCGCCATCGTTGAAACAAATTCCGGTGACCGTATCGCCGTGTGCAGAATAGGTGGCCACTAACTCCGCGTTCTCGACGATAAAGACCTTGGCCGTCTTGTCGCGGCTGGCCGATGCAAGTCTTTTCCCATCGGGACTCCAAGCAATATCGTTGACAATATCCGCGTGGCTGGCCACGCTTCGCACAAGATGCAAATCGGCCAGGTCATACCAACGCACTGTTCCGTCGCTGTTGCCTGTGGCAATCAGTGAACCGCCGGGTTGGAAGCGAACGACTTGAACGACGTCACTGGCTCGGCCAAAACTCTTGGTGACCCGTCCCGATTCCCAATCGATCAATCGCACTTCGCCGATATGGCTGGGCGAACCACCGGCTACGGCCAGTGTCTTTTGATCGCTGATCCAATCGAGCGAATGAATGCGCTCGGGCATATTACCAATGCGTCGCAACAGTTTGCCCTCGGCCGCATCCCAAACAGTGAGTTCATGGTAGCCACTGGCAACTACTTGCAGACCATCCGGCGAAAATGCCAATGCCGTTAGCGGCAAAGCCACGCGATACGATTCAGGTGGCGGCGCGTAGGTCTGAGCCGGTATCAACTCGAAGAGCGGCATTTGCGGATCATCGCCGTCGAACTTGCCACCCTCTGCTTGCCAGCGCGCGATCAGCGCAATGGCCTCAGGCTTGAGCGGCTCGCGCTCAGGTGGCATGCGCTCAGATTCGTCGCTGGTTGTAATGCGCCGTACGAGCTCGTGCGGCCCAGCAGCCTTTACCTCAGTAGTCCCTTGCGGAGTCTCTTCTATAGCAGCCGGCTTTTCTGCTTTATCAATTTTCTGCAACTGCGCGAACGAGTCCAAGCGATAACCACCTTCGGCCTTCTTCGGCCCATGGCAGCTCGTACAGTTCTCGACCAGGATCGGTGCGACTTGCGTACGAAAACTGACCGGCTCGTCAGCATGCAACACTGAAGTGGAGCTTGTTAAAGTAGTGGAGCTTGTCAAAGCTCCAGGCACCCCTGCCAAGCCGAGCATCAAGCCAACGAAGAAACATATCTCCGAATGTAGGATCTTCATTATCAGTCAATCAATCTTGGGTCAGATCCAACGACGCTCAGTGTTGGAAGAGAAACTCGTCTGTATTCAAAATAGCCCAACAGATATCTTCCAAACCTGCGGCACGATCGCCGCGCAGCGCGATCTGCTTGACGGAGGCCGCCAGTTCGTTGGGCGAAGGTTCACGACAGACCGCCAACAGGTACAGTTCAGTAATGATTTCCGCATCGCTACGACCAGCCGCCATGGCTTTGCGGAAACGATTGTTCTCATTGCGAAGTTTCTGGTGGATGAACGGACCGTTGAAGAACTCGATGGCCATACCGAGATTCGATTCCGAAGTACGCTCACAGGCGCAGACGGTGGATCGTTCGGGCTGTCCAAAGACTTTCAGAAAGTCCAGCTTCACCAGGTCTGGGGCCGGTAGTTGAGTGGCTTTCGTGCCCTCGGGCAATCCGCCCAGCGCGTCGTTGACGCCTGTGACGTGATTGATTGCATCCAGCAATTGCTCGGCGGCTAACAGGCGGGGTTCCTGGTGCGAAAAGTACAACAAATCATCGCGGTTGCTATCGCTGGTTCGGTAACTGGCCTGATATGTTCGGCTGTTGAGCATCAAGCGAATGATTTGCTTGCGGTCGAAGCCACTCTTGACGAACTGATTAGTTAACCAATCAAGTAATTCAGAGTTAGTGGGCGGATTTGAATCGCGGAAGTCATCGACTGGGTCAACGATGCCACGCGCGAACAATTCGCCCCAGATACGATTGACTTCGATACGAGCCAGGTACGGATTGTCGGACTTGCCTAACCACTCGACCAGCTTGGTACGTCGATCGACATCACTCGGTATATCCTGCGAGCCTGCCACGGGCAGCCAAGGCTTCATGGCCTGGCCCGTGCGCGGCTGTACGACTTCGCCGGTGTCGTTGTACCAGATAAACATCTCACCTGGTCGCGCGGCTTTCTTGCGTTGAACTCGATCGAAGAACGCCCCGAGCCCGTAGTAATTGTCTTGTGTCCAGCGTTCGAACGGATGGTTATGGCATTTAGCGCATTGCATACGTGCGCCCAAGAACAACTGCGAGAACGTTTCGACGCACTCATGCATGTCCGCAGCAGCGCGATAGAAGTTCGCTGGCGGATTCGACAGAGTGCTGCCGGTCGATGACAAGAGTTCACTAACGAATTGGTTGTAAGGCTTATTCTCGCGAATCGATTCTTCAATCCAGCGGTGATACTTGTAGATTGCGTCGTCACCGATGCGCTTGCCAGTCAAACGCAACCAGTCACCCCATTTCAGAGCCCAGAACTTGGCGTATTCCGGTTGCTCGAGCAGCTTGTCGATATATTGGCTGCGTTTCTGCGGATCGGTGCTGGCCAGAAACGCTTTGGTCTCGTCCAGTTTGGGCAATAGCCCGGTGACATCCAAGGTGACGCGGCGAATAAATTCCGCGTCATTGCACAAGTCGGCTGGGGCATATTTGAGCTGGCGTAGTTTCGCATCGACTAATTCGTCGATCGGGTTGTACACCGGCTGATCTTTCCATTGGAAACTCGGCACGTCTTCGACGAACATGAGCGGCAGGGTTTCAATATGTTCGAGCACGCGCACCAAGATGGCCGCCTCGCCGCGCTGACTGGCCGAGACCAGTCCATCATCTGAAACCGTCGCCACATTCATATTGGAACTGCTGTAAGCGGCCAATCGCGTCACGTCGCGCTGTGAACCATCGGTGAAATGTGCCACGACGGCTAACTGCTGCTGATGATATGGCGCCGGTAAGACTCGACGCTCTTTGGGAAAAATCTCGACGCGCGCGATGCGGGCTGTCTGCGGTGGATCCAACTTGGCGCCGCTAGCGATCCAGTCGCGCAGCACTTCATAAGCTGCGTTGGTTTTACGCAATTGCTGGCCACCACCATGGGCAACGATCATGAGTGGTTTTTCGAGCAGGATACTGCGCTCGGGCTCGAGCAAATTGATGCGACGACCAAACTCCTCTTGCGTCAGCGTCAGTGAATCCAGTTGGGCATCGAAGGCGCGCAACGACAAGCGGAAGCCGCCTTTGCCACTGGGCGATCCATGGCAAGCACCAGAGTTACAATTCTGTTTGGAAAGCGCCACCAACACTTCGCTTTCAAAAGCGATGGGCTTGGGAGTAGCAACAGCTTTGATTTGAATCGGTACTGTCGTTGTCAGTTCGCCCAGCTTTACTTGCAATTTCAGTTCGGTATCTGCAGAGGCAGGCTTCAGTGGAACGATACGCGACTTATCCAGCCTGACCACTTCGGTGTTGGAGAGTTGAAAGCTGCACTTTCCGGTAACATCCGCCAATTGATTGTCGGCATCAAACGCCGTAACGACAACTTGCACCGAGTCGCGCGGATCGCCCATCACGATACGGCTCGGGAAGACTTCGAGGCGCTTCCAGTCGATGGCCGTCACATTCTTGGCTGGTTCATCGGCCCGCAACCCAATGCTGGGAGTCAGCAAGCCAGAAGTCAGGATAAAGAGCATCAACGAGAGACGACTTACCATGCGTGCGTTCCTTCGTAGTAACCATTGAGGCGCGTCGGTTGCGCAGGGCGGCGGGATTCGGATTGGCAGGGAGCTTCTAGAATAGCAAAAAACATCTGGAAATGCGTGCAAATATTTTGGCTCACCCAATTTTTTGTCGGGTGGTTTTGAGCGATAATAGAGATCCCCACATCTACTCTCACCCCGTTTACCAATCGATCTTCGAATCATGAAGCATACATGGATTACGTACCCCTTCATGCTCGGGGGCATCTTGCTCTCGCTTCATTCGTCACACGCTCAAGATGCAAACAGCACGGCTTTCTTCGAAACGCACATTCGGCCCGTGCTGGTAGAGAAGTGCTACGAATGCCACTCTGTTCAGACTGAGATCAACGGAGGCCTGGCGCTTGATTCGCGCCCAGGTTGGCAACGCGGCGGAGATTCAGGCGTGGCAATCAAGCCTGGCGATGCCCAAGCAGGCGTGTTGATCAAGGCACTCGAGTACACCGATTCAGAACTGAAGATGCCGCCTGATGGCCAACTGCCTCGCGAAACGATCGAAAAATTCAAAGCCTGGATCGCGGCCGGGGCCGTCGACCCACGCGATACGGAACCGGTCGGCAAACCCAAGCAGGTCGGCTTGCCGGTTGAGCGGGCTGGTGAGCATTGGTCTTATCGACGGGTCGCTGAACCGACGGTTCCAGCTCGTGTCGACGGTTTTGATCCAACTAACAGCATCGACGCTTTTCTGGATGCCAAGCTGGCCGAGCAGGACATTGAGTTGTCGGCGCCGGCGACGGATCGAGCGATCCTGCGTCGATTGACATTCGATCTGCATGGACTGCCACCTAATGAAGACCAGTTAGCCAGTTATGAAAGCGATACATCGCTTGATAAATACGAGCGCGCGGTCGATCGCTTGTTGGCGTCGCCCCGCTTCGGCGAACGCATGGCGCGACACTGGATGGACGTCGCGCGTTACGCCGAGTCGGTGACACTGCGCGGATTTGTTTTGCCTCAAGCCTGGCGTTATCGCGATTACTTGATCAGTGCCTTTAACAGCGATCGGCCGATCGACCTGTTCATTCGCGAGCAAATTGCTGGCGATTTGATGCATGACGATGACCAGGCCGTGCGTACGCAGCAGATTGTGGCCACATCGTTTCTGGCGATGGGCAACACGAATTTAGAGGAGCAAGATAAAGAACAGTTGGAGATGGACTATATCGACGAGCAATTGGAAGTAATTGGCCGCGTATTCATGGGGCAAACGTTGGGTTGTGCCCGCTGCCATGATCATAAGTTTGATCCAATTCCCACTCGCGATTATTACGCGCTGGCCGGCATCTTCCGATCGGCTAAAGCCATGGATCACGAAAATGTTTCCAAGTGGATCGAGCGTCCGCTGCCGGTTCCGACCGAACAAGCCGCCAAGTTCGTATCGCTGGAGAAGCAGCTCGCTACGATCAAGTCCGAAGAAATGAAGATCGAAAAGATCACCGGCAAATCGACTGCGCCGGGTAAGAAGGGCAGCGTGGTAGCTAGCGCACTGGCCGGTATTGTCATCGACGATATCGATGCACAAAAAGTTGGACAGTGGAAGGACTCTTCGACGATTGGACCGTTCGTTGGCGGTGGCTATGTTCATGACTTGAATTCAAGGGACTCAGCCAAGTCGATTACGTTCGAGCCCAAGAAGCTAAAGCCAGGCAACTATTCCGTTCGATTCTCCTACACGGCGTCCGGCAATCGCACAACGAAAGCGACTGTGCGCGTCTTCAGCGCTGATGGTGAGAAAGTCCTGACGATCAACCAGCAAGAACCGCCGACCATCGATGACCTGTGGGTCTCGCTGGGCGATTATCGATTCGAGCAAGATGGCCAATGTTTTGTATTGGTCTCCAATGACGATGCCGATGGGCACGTGGTGGCCGATGCGGTTCAATTCTTGCCCGTCGAGGAACTTGTTCAAACACCGTCTGCCACGAAAGATGCGCCGGCTGTGGCTACGCAAGCTGCCTCGAACAACAAGCCGACTGAAAAGAAAGCGATCGATAACAAAGCAGCTGAAACGAAGGACAAAGATAAAGATGTTGAGAAGAGCGCTGAAACGAAGCAACGCGAGGCTGAACTGAAACGTTTGAAGGCCGAACGCATGCGCATTGAAAACGAGCTGAGCGCACGACCTAAAGCGTTATCCATCGAAGAGCAGTTGCCGGCCAAGGATATTCCAGTCCACATCCGCGGTAATGTGCACAATCTCGGACCAGTGGTTCCGCGTGGCTTCCTGCAATGCGCCCAGTTTGAAGCCACACCTGAGTTTGGACCGAATCGTAGCGGCCGTATGGAGCTGGCACAGTGGTTGACGGATGGCCGACATCCCTTGGTGGCTCGCGTCTTGGTCAATCGTCTGTGGTTGTGGACCTTCGGAGCGGGGCTTGTGCGCACAGTGGATAACTTTGGTACGACCGGAGAAGCGCCTTCGCATCCAGAGTTGCTCGATCATCTAGCTTCCCAGCTTATTACGCGCGGTTGGTCCGCCAAAGACATGATCAGACAAATGTTGCTCTCTTCGGCCTATCGTCGTTCAGTTCATGCGACCGAACGGGCTGCCGAACTTGATCCAGAAAACCGTTTGTTCAGCCATGCGACTCGCAAACGCATCGAAGTTGAAGCTATTCGCGATTCGATGCTGGCGATCAGCGGCGAATTGAACATTCCAGGTCCGCAGTCGACTTTACAACCTGGAGTTAAAGAAGACTATCGTTACAAGTTCGTGGCTAACTTGCGCGCGGTCTATCAACCCGTGCTGCGCAACTCGTTGCCAGACCTTTACGAAGCTTTCGACTTTCCTAACTCCAGCATTTCGACCGGCCAGCGTTCGCAAAGTGTTGTATCGCCCCAAGCGCTGGCCATGTTGAACAATGGATGGATTCATGATCGCGCCAAGCGAACGGCGCAGAGACTTATGCAGGAGATCGATACGCTTGAACAACCGCAGTTGGATGCATCGCAGTGGCGAACCGTGATCGATGAATTGAGTGCCCGCTGCTTGGGGCGTGCTGCCACATCGATCGAAGTCTACACAATGCAATCGCTGATCAGCGATCTTGAATCGCAGTCGACCAAGCGCGAACAGATCTTAACCCGCCTGGTGCACGGTCTGTTCGCGTCGATCGATTTCAGTTACCTCGAGTAACGTGTCTCGCCAACGTAGTGACTGACAAAAATGAGTGACTCAAAATTTTGAGTCTCTTAATTTTTGTCAGTTCGCTTTGGTGGAGCAGGTGGACGATCGAGCATTTCGATGAGCGAGGTAGGTACCGGTTCGCCTTTGAGCGTTTTCAGCTTGTCGAGATGTTCTTTCTTCACAAGCTTTTCGATGCGAGCATCGATCTTACCGCGGATCTTGTTGAGGTGTTCCTCTTGTTGAACAGGATTTCCGTTGTCGAAGCGGCGACGTGCCGACTCGTCGTTCTCGCGAATCGTTTCCATCCGAATCCTGCGGATGTCTTCGTGCAATTTGTTAGCTTCGTCAATGGACATGCCGACCTTGACAGCCACGACCCGATTGCCGAGCGCTCGTAGATTGCGATACTGTACAAAAATGCCGATCAATCGTTCCAGTTTATCAGCGGGCAAATCCTTCTTGAGGAACTCTTCGAACTTGTCGTTCTCCGACTTCAAGCGTTGGCTGAAGAGCTCTTCCCAGTTCGCATTGGCATCGTCTTTGTGTGCTTTAATGTCTTCTTCAAAGCGGCTGGTCATGTCGACGAGGAACTTGTCAGCCGCGGCCGCTTGATCGGCAGTCAATGACAAGTGACCGCGCACCTCGGGCTTCATCAGCGGTGCGAGCAATTCCAGTGGTCCGCCGTCGCGTTTGACAACTTCTTGCATGAAGCCAGGATTGCGCTTCATCATTTGGATTATGGCGTCAGCGTTAAAGCCTCGGCCTCCACGGCGGTCACCTTCGCGACGATCTCCCTCGCGACGATCACCGTCACGGCGGTCACCTTCACGACGATCGCCATCATGCGCACGATGTTCGCCGTTTTCTGGCGGGTTCTTGGCCTGGTCTTTTTCCTTAGCGGACTTTTCGCTGGTGACTTTGGTCGTACCATCTTGCTGCGCAGGCTGAGCACAGGCTAACGGGAGGTTAGCCGTGGCGGTTGCGAGAACCGTGCCGAGAATCAGTTTGAGAAGAGAGAGCCGCCTTGCCATGAACGCCTCAAAAGAACATCGCTTTATTCTTAGCCAAGAAAAGACAAATGCGAGATCCTCGGAAATCTCGCGGTCATTGGTATGCGAACTAAAGTCTATCGAACTGTGGGGTAGCAGCCGAAGGACAATTTGCCCTTCGGCTGATTCAGCTTTCAAGTTTAATCAAATTCCGCGTCGGAATTAATTGTTGTTGTTGCGATTGCGACCGCCGCCAAAGCCTTGGAACATCTCTGACCGGACTTTCGCCACAGCTTCGTCGATCTTCTTGATATCGGCTTCGCCCAGGCCCAGCTTCTTGGAGGGCAATTCGCCGGTGATCGATCCGTTGCCGCGGAGCTGGACGTACAGGCCGATCAAGCGATCCATGCCTTCAGGTGGCAGGACTTCGTCGAGCGTTTCCTGGGCCTTTTGAGCAGCTTCCTTGGCACGCTTTTCGCGTTCAGCGCGAGCCTTTTCGCGATCTTCGTCAGACTGATCGCGACCGCCGCCAGGACCACCGGGACCACCAAATCCGCCACCACCGAATCCGCCGAAACCACCGCGCATGCCAGCAAATGGGCTGCGCAGCGATTCAGGGAACTCGAACTTGGGACCCTTGAGAGTTTCGAGAGCTTTCTTTTGTTCTGGGCTCAACGCAGCCAGCACGGCTTCGTCTTGCTTCTTGACTCCTTCGGCCATGCGCTCTTGCATCTCTTTCATGCGTGCATCTCGCTCTGGATCAGGCTGGCCACCGCCACCGGGACCACCACCACCTGGGCCGCCAGGTCCGCGACCACCAGGACCGCCGGGACCACCACGTGCTGCTTCATTTTCCTTCAACAGCTTGTCCACAGCCGCAAAGCCTTCGTCGCTCAGCTTGACTTCTTTGCGAATTTCAGGCGTTGCCAACAGCCCCATCAACTCTGTTGCTGTACCGCGTGGGCCCATAGTAAATCCACGGCCACCACCAGGTCCGCGACCGCCGCCACCAGGCCCTTGAGCACCGGCACTTGCAGCCAACAAGCCGAGAACAACGACTGTTGTTCCCAAACGAAACACGCACGACAACATGAGGCTCTCCTTAAATGAGTTCGACAAGGATTGGATTAGCGCGGAGAATGAGGTTTCCGAAGTCGGGGCAAGTAGCGCGCAACTCCGGAAGGCGCTTCAGTTTATGAAACCACGCTGCCACTTAAAAGTTCCGCGGATACTTTTCGGTATATTAATTTTGCACATTTGGTCGTCGGATTTCGGTCGCAAGCGGCGTCTGAAGCACTTGTCGAGCTCCTACAACACTAGACAACCGATTGAGAGACAGAGAATTGTCAGGTGAGCAATGGAGTTTATCCAATATGACGACTGAACCGATCGCCACCCCGGCGACTGTCAAAAATCTCTTTGACCCCATCCAATATGTACCCGGCGTCGGCCCGTCACGGGCTGAATTGCTTAGGAAACTTGGCATCGAGCGGGCGGTGGACTTGTTGTTCTTCTTTCCGCGGGACTACGAAGACACGGCCCCAATCAGCCCCGGTGACTCTCTGCAAGAAAACGTACGCACCAGCGTCGTGGGCCGCGTGGTCGACTTGGATGAACGCGTGACCCAGTCCGGACGCCATATGCTCGGCGCTTTGCTTTCGCTAGACGATAACACCTGCGTGCGGTTGATGTGGTTCAATCAACCATTCCGCAAAAACGACCTGTTTATCGGCGCGCGCATGATGGCCACCGGCATCATCAAGTCCACCGGTACGAGTTGGGAGATCGTACATCCGCTGATCGCCAGGCTGACTGAAGATGAAGTGCCCGAACAGCTCAAACCGCGCCCGATCTACGCGCTGACTGAGGGGCTGCAACAACCCAGCATGCGCAAGATTTTCCGCACCGGCATGCAACGACTTGTGCCCTTAGTCGAAGATGCACTGCCAGAACGCGTGCGCGAGCGATTGGGTGTTATGCCCATGAAGGAAGCGCTCTACCAAATCCATTGGCCCGATTCACTTGAACTGGCTGCCAAGGCTCGACAGCGTTTTGTGTTGCAAGAGTTGCTGGTTCTTCAATTAGCCGTGGGCATGCAGAAGATCAAACGGCAAAAGGGCATCCTGGCACCGGCTTGCGAAGTCAGTCCGAAGATCCACGCGCGCATTTTGAATCGATTGGGCTATATCCTGACCGGCGATCAATCGAAAGCCATCGCACAAGTGGCCGAAGATATGCAGCGCACCGTGCCGATGAACCGGCTCTTACAAGGCGACGTAGGTTGCGGAAAAACGGTCGTGGCACAATACGCCATGTTGTTGTGTGTGGCCAGCGGCTATCAAGCTGCACTGATGGCACCGACGGAAGTCTTGGCGCGACAACATTACGGTACGCTGTCCAAAAGCCTGGCATCCAGTCGCGTGCGCATCGGACTACTGACCGGTTCACTATCGCGAGCCGAGCGCCGAGAACTGCTCGATCAATTGGCTCGACGCAGTAAACCCGAATCAAACCTGATTGAAGTCGCCACGGGCCCTGGGAGCGATAGTACAACGCCTGATAACTCGAAGCCCGATGATTCGAAGCCCGCTGATTCGAAGCCCGCTGATTCGAAACCTGATGGCGATCGACTCGATCTGTTGATCGGTACGCAGGCGCTGCTGAGCGATGACGTGGAATTTGACAAGCTGGCCTTGGTCATTATCGATGAACAGCATAAGTTCGGCGTCGAGCAACGCGCCAAGATGCGTCATGACATTCATCAACCGCATTACTTGATTCTGACGGCCACGCCCATTCCGCGCACGATAGCCATGACTGCGTTTGGTGATCTGGATGTGTCGGTCATTCGCGACAAGCCGCCGGGTCGCAGCGAAGTTCGCACCTACTTGGGCCAACCGGAGACGATGAATAGCTGGTGGCAATTTATGGATGAACAACTCGAGCAAGGGCGACAAGCCTTCGTGATCGCTCCGCGCGTGCACGCGTCCGCCAAAGACGAAGACGTGCGCAGCGCGACTGGCATAGCCGAGGATCTCTCAAGCGGTCGGTTTGCTCATCGGCGTGTTGGTTTGTTGCATGGGCAACTGGACAGCGCGCATAAAGAACAAGTGTTGGGTGCCTTTGCCGCTGGCGAACTGGATATCCTGGTGGCGACCACGGTGGTTGAAGTTGGTATCGACGTACCGAACGCCACGGTTATGACCATCATGGACGCCGATCGGCTCGGTCTGGCCCAGCTGCATCAACTGCGCGGTCGCGTCGGGCGAGGTCGCCATACAGGCTATGTTTGCGCGTTTGCTTCGATCGGTAGCGATGCTGAAGACAATCAGCGCCTGAAGGCATTTGAAAAAACCAGCGATGGCTTTGAGTTGGCTGAGTTAGATCTGCAACAACGCGGCGCAGGCGAGTTGGTTGGGACCAGGCAAAGCGGTGCATCGGCACTGCGCATTGCGGACCTGACGCGCGATGCCGACCTAGTGGCGATCGCTCAACAGACCGCCCGAGAAATGTTGAACGCCGACCCCGAACTAGCTTCCGAAGATTGCCAACGTTTAAAGCGCCAGGTCATCAACAAACATGGTGAAATGCTCGAGATGAGCGATGTCGGCTAAAGCAAACTCTGGTCGGACATGCCGTGATTACTTTACACGTCAACTAAATGCTTGGTGCCTTGGCTTAAAAGCGAAGCGCCCTGAGCTCTCCACTGGGCTCGTCCCGAATGGCGTGGACTTAAGCGGCTATTCTGATTTACGCAGGGCTGTTTTGTTTAACCCGTGGCGCAGCCAAGGCAGAACCCGCTAATCAGCCAGGCGTTTACCTATATCTTTGTCCTTCATTTTCGGTCAGAGATCTGACAGAAAAATTTGCGAGACAAAAATAGTTAGGTGAACACGCGGCTGGTTAGCGGGTTCTGCCTTGGCTGCGCCGCAGGTTAAACAAATGTGCTCCACCGACCTTGGAGGGCACTGCGCCTTTAAGCGAAGGCTTTGCAATCACAACCCGACGCGTTAGCGAGGAGCGGAACAAACTCCCTCGCCTACTCTGCTCCTCTCGCGTTCTCTGCGTTTAACCCGCAGCGCGCTGCTATTGAAACGCAGGGGGACGCGGAGGAGCAGAGGAAGAAAGTGGGGGAGGGTTGTCGAGCTGCAAGATACTCCTCTGCCCCTCTCGCTAAGCGTTTCTCGCTGTTCATTTTCTGTCACTCAATTTTTTGTCAGATAACCGATCGGACAAAAAATTAAAGGACAAAAAACAGTTCCACAGTCGATGTAGCTGTCAGTCGTGGCTTCCACGGGGTCAAGTGGCTGCTAGCCACTTTCTTGGGTTATCGCATAGCAGTGTTTGGCGATCTTCGGCGCTCAAACCGACTGTGTTGGCGAGCCATGCATCGGCGTCGGCCATGGTGGATGCGGCGCCTACAAAGTGCTCACCATCGGGACTGCGCGCACACTTATCGGCACCGACTTTCACGCGACGATCACCGAGCTGAAATTCACCAGGACCAAGCCCCGCCGCTGCGATGGCGTCCGATACGACGGCCAGATGCTCCAGCGTCGCGCAGCGCAGCAGATTCTTGACAACAAAGCTCGGCAGGTGCCAACCGTCGGCAATAAAAGTAATCTTCAGTTGCGGCGCCAGGCTCATGGCGCGCTGAAGAATGTTATCGTGACGATGACAAACTTGCGGACACGCATTACCGATGTGAGTGAACAATCCCAAACCAGCATCGATCGCTCCCTGTAACTGATCGACTGAAGCATCCGTGTGACCGGCAGCAACCAATATGTTCCGCGCGACTAGATGCTTGATCAGTCGACTAAGTGGATCGACTTCAGGTGCCAGCGTCACGAGCTTGACATGACCTCGACCCGCATCCAACAAGCGATCCAGTGCCGCCACGTCATCACCCAAGACACAATCGGCCGGGTGGGCACCGATATAGCCTTTGACTGGGCTCAGGAATGGCCCTTCGATATGCAAGCCACCGATGGTCTGCGCCACTTCTGGTTGCTGTTCAATAGCCTCTGCCACTTTGCCGATGCATTGGCACATGGCATCCAGTGGTCCGGTGATTACAGTGGCCAGCGCAGTCTCTACGCCATCGGCACGCATCGACCGCGCGGCTTTCAAGATCTCAGCTGATGGTAAATGCGGATCGTTGAAATCCACACCCATGAAACCATTGACTTGCAAATCTACATATCGAGGTGCACTAATGGCGGTCATCGTCTAGATTCGCTCGCTCAAGGCAATGGTCTGCTCGCTCAGCAAGCAACAGCTGCTCGTATCGAGAATGAGAGTGGCGGCTTTATGGTGGCTGAGCGCAGAAGCTGGTACGTCGGGAGTGATCTTGCCCTCTAGTGTTGCTTTGACCGCTTCGGCTTTGCGCCGATCCGGAACGCTGCACAAAATGCGTTCGGCTTTCAGGATCTGGTGAATCGTCATGCTGATGGCTTGAGTGGGAACTTGAGCCAGGGAATCAAACCAGCCCTCACCCACTTGTTGTTTGCGGCAAGCCTCGTCGAGCTCCACGATCTTGTAAACATCTTTGGTTTCGAAGTCCGCAGGCGGGTCATTAAACGCCAAGTGCGCGTTCTCGCCGATACCGCACAGCAGCAAATCAATGCGCTTGCCACCCAATCGCTCGGACGCTTGACTGAGCAATTGCTGTGGAGGGATCGTGCCATCCAGGTAGAAGAACGACTTCAGCGGCACTCGATCGACAAATCGCTGTTTGAGATAACCACAGAACGAGGCGGAATGAGTGGCTGGCAAGCCGAGATACTCATCCAAGTGGAAACCGTTGATACGACTCCAATCAACGTCGCTACTTTGCACAAGGCAATCCAACACTTCAAACTGGCTCGAACCAGTAGCCACCACCAGGTTCACTTCTGACTGGTTGGACAAGAGTTGGCGAAGATGACTGGCAGCCTGGTCAGCAACATACTTACCCATGGCTGGACGCGAGTCTGCGATCTTTATCTGCATCCGTATTCCTCATCATTAACTATTCAAAATCACAACCCGACGCGACAGCTAGGTGCGGCACTAACACTTTTCAATAGCCAGAACAGCATAATGCAAGCATTGGCAAATGCAGCTCTATGGTGCTTTTCCCAGTGTTAGGTATTCGTTGCCACTCACCGTCTTTGCGTCGAGACCTGATTACCTGTTTTCAATTACTGCAATTTAACACGAATGGGGCATTTGGAGCGCCACTTGCTAACTGTAACGCCTGTCACTGGTCGGAAACAGGTGACTTCTGCTAGCCCAACCAGCCACAATTAAGGAACGATGAATATCGCTCCCAAATTGTCAGTTCAAAGGATCATATCTTCTCTTTAGGGTTGACGCAGAAAGGTCCGTTCGGGATAATTTTGGCTACTTCGGAGAGCTGTCATCGCCATGAGCAATGGATTGGTTCGACCGCACACTGCTCGACTTGGAGGTTTTATGGCGTCAGGAGCATTATTTGTTCGTCCTTGCCCTACCTGTGGACGCAATCTGCAGATCCGCGTGGAGTTATTGAATCGCGAAGTGCAGTGTTGTCATTGCAACGCTGAATTCATCGCATCAGAACATCGTGAAACTCCTTGGCTTGATGAAGCGGTTGATCAAGTATTAGCCAGAGCCGAACGATACATTGCATCCACGCTCACTCACGCGCGTCGTCGATGACTCTGTTTGAAAAAACCTGTCCCAATAAACTCTGTGCAGAAACCTGCGGACAGAAAATCAAGACCTGACAAGCCGCTCGAGATCGCTCCAATAGTTCGGGTAGGTCTTGGCGGTGCAGGCGGGATTGAGAATCGTTACCCCTGGCGTGCGTAGTCCCACCAACGCCAGGCTCATGGCCATGCGATGGTCGTTGTATGTCTCGATGATCGTGGTTTGATTCGGGAACTGTGCCGGCCATATCGTCAGACCGTCTGCGTGTTCATCGACGCGCGCACCAAACTTGCGCAGCTCGCGGGCCAAGTCAGCGATGCGATCAGTTTCTTTGTGTCGATTGTGCGCGACGCCGCGCACGCGAGTTGGACCATCGGCGAACAGGGCAACGGCGCCTAATGTTTGCACAGTGTCGCTGATGTCAGCCATATCCACATCGACGCCGCGCAATGCTCCACCGATGACGCGTAGTGAGTTGTTGTCGGCGATGACCTGGCAGCCCATTTTTTCAAGCACGCGACAGAAATTGACATCGCCTTGCAAGCTGTCGAACGTCAAGCCGTCGACGGTTACATCACCGTGGCTTATCGCAGCCGCGGCCCAGAAGTAACTGGCTGCTGATGCATCAGGTTCGATCTCATAATTGGTGCCTGAATAACCAGTTGGTGCAATGTCGATCGGGCCAGTGGCTGGCCCGGATACAGTCGCGCCGAACGCAGTCATCATACGCGCTGTCATCGTCACATAAGGCACTGATACCAGTTCGCCTTCGACCTGTAATTGCACAGGTTGCCTGGCCATTGGCGCGGCCATCATCAAGCCCGAAAGATATTGGCTCGATATGTTGCCAGCCACACGAGCGGTGCCTCCACACAAGCCCTCGGCATGCACATGCACGGGCGGGCACTCTTGGTTTGTCTTGTTCAAACTTTCAACCTTGGCACCCAGTTCGCGCAAGGCAACCAGTAAGTCACCGATGGGGCGCTCGCGCATGCGCGGCACGCCATCGAGCACAAAGTCGCCTTCGCACGCAGCCAGCGCGGCCGTTAGAAAACGGATCGTGGTGCCACTGTTGGCTATATACAGCTCAGCATGACGCGTCGACAGCAAACCGCCACAGCCGTGCACATTCAAACAACCTTCCGCAGCGCTGCCTTCGATATCGATACCTAGCTGTTGCCAGGCAGCCAGCATGACGCTGGTGTCTTCGCTGTCGAGCACGCCTGTAAGATACGATGGTCCGCGCGCCAGCGCGGCCATCACCAGCGCTCGATTCGTCAGGCTCTTACTGCCAGGCGGTCGAATACTTCCAACGATTCGTCCGCACGGAACAACATCCATTTGAGGCGGCAAGGCCGCATGGCTTGAGCTCATTTAACTTCAGCAATCTTCCAAAGCGCATCGACGCTACGAACAAACAGTGCATTGCCGGCAATCGCGGGTGACCCAAGCACTTCTTCGCCTAGTTCGCTCTCAGCCAATACCTTGCCTTCCTTGCCCGTGAGATCCACGGTAACACATCGACCCTTCATACCGAAGATGAACAGCTTGTCCTTGGTAACGACTGGTGAAGCCCAAACCTGGCCGATCTCGCCCAGACGCATCTGCCACAGCAGTTTGCCATCGAAGCCGGCGGCTGCCAACACGGAACCGCGTACACTCAGGACAGCGTTCTCAGTAACCACAACCGACGAATTACCTGCGCTTACTTGTTTGGCTTCGAAGAGCAAGTTGGGAGCTTCGAGTGCCTTGGGCAGGTCATAGGACTTCAAGTTTCCAGCTGGTATGAAGAACTTGCCACCGGTAGCCACGCTGGTTGGAACCGAAGAGCACTTCTCGTCCAGTTTCCAGACTTCGGAACCGCTGCGTGGGTCGACTGCCACGATCCCTTGCGATGATTGCAGTAGGACTACCGTTTGACCGTCACCACCGCGCAGTACCGCAGGTGAAGACCAATTGGCTCGGTGCGGTCGTTCCATTTGCCACAGCGTTGCACCCGTAACGGCATCGATACCTGTCGCAAACGAATCGGCTTGCGACTCGCTTTGCACGACCACAACACCACCGGTTACGATCGGCGATGAGCTCATGCCCACATCGTTGCCGGCTTTGGGATAGTCATAAGCCAGGCCGCGATACCATTGGAGGTTGCCGTCCAAGTCATAGCACACCAAGTCGTTGGAGCTATAGAACGCGAAGATACGCTGGCCATCGCTGCATGGAGTCGGTGCTGCGTTGGCGCTAGTAGGATGACAAAACGGCCGTCCGGTCGCTTTGACTTTGCGTGACCAAAGGACTTTGCCGCTTTGGTTGTCAAGGCAAGTGACTTCGCACCAACGCTGTTCGATCCCGCCGCTGCTGGTCGCGAAGACTTTGTTGCCAACGACAATTGGACCGCTAACGGCTCTGCCAGCGATCGGCGTACGCCAAGCAACATTCATGGCTGGTTTATCATCAGCCGCCACTTTGAATTCGGCCGGCAGCTTGCTCGTCGGTGCATAGGCATTGCCACCGTTACCGAGAAAGCCAAGCCAATCTTCCGCGCGACCTTCGCTGTTGAGCGATACGCAACTCGCCAACACAGCCAGTGAACAGAATGTGCAAAGTCTCGATCGAAGCATTATGTGTGTTTCCATATAACTGTTTTTGCAATCGAAGCGCAAACACCTTAGCCGCAGGGCGCTAGACCCGGTTTTCGAAGCGAAATTTGGCTACTTCTCGCTGGACGCCACCACTGCTAATCGCCCTAAGCCGATTGCCCGCAGGGCAACCCAGCCGAAGCGCAGACGTTTACGCTTCGAAAACCGGGGCCAGTGCCCTGCGGCTTAGGTGTTAACGTTTCGGTTGAAACAAACATTGGTTGGCGTTCAGCGAGAGGTCTCACTTTTCCTCAAACTTTTGGTGCGTAACAAACTGGATCACGTGAATCATCGTATTGGTGACCAAACTGCTTCGGCAGGTCGCTCTTGGCAAGAGCGACCTACGGCAATTTGCGGCGACCTACGGTTTTTGGGTTACTGGTATGGCCAGGCCGGTTTCATCGGTGAAGCGAAGCATGAAGGAAAAATCTTGCGCCCAGGCTTCGGTCTGCTCGTTCTGACACAGCTTGAGCAGCACCGTGTTGGCACCCTTCTTCAGTTCGACCGCGCCGACATATTGATCGATCTGTGATCCCGTGTGGTAGACATTGTTCATCGTAGTGGGTAGACCGTTGACCCATATCTTGTTGGCGTTCGGTGTGCCGAACCGAACCTGGCACTTGCGAGCGACAGGCGACTCAACGGTTGTGTACGCGTACACCACCGCGCCTTTCTCATTCAGCATGATAGGATTCAAATCGACTGTGCCATCAGGCTTTTCCGTGGAAGCGGGTTGCCAGGCTACCTGTGCGCCTTCACCTTTGCCGGGATAAGTTGCTTTGAGGTTTTCGCTGCTGGTTTGTATGTAGTCGGTTTCAGGCTTGTAAGCCGTATTGAATCCGACTTCCTTGCGGTTATCGAACGGGCCGACAACTTGCCAACTACTTACAAAACCAAAGTGTTTCCGCATATCGACTTCGTGGCCCAGCTCTTTGAGCGTGTCGATAATCGAATTGACTTGCACATGTTGTCGCGCGGCTTTGAGCAGTTCTTTGTAGCCAGCGAGCGCCTTCTGCTTGGCGGCTTCATCGTTCTTGGCAACATCGACCGTCGGCAGTGATTTAGCGACTTGTTGAATGGCTTCGAAGCGAATGTCCAAGCTCGAGTCTTCAGTGCGACCGTCGAGCAGCTTTTCTCGAACAGTCTTATCGCCTGCCGCCAGGCGATCGAGAGCCCAGTAACGCAGTTCGCCGTCAGCGCTCTGGTCGGCCAAGACCTTTTCGAGCAACGCCTTGGTCTTGGCCTGGTCTTGCTTGTCAGCGATGGCTTGGGCGACGGCCAGCAACCAGTTCTTGGCAACCGGGTTGGCCTGTTTGACTTTACTGAGCACCGTTTCCAAGTTGGTGCCGCCAGCAACCAGCTTCTCAGCCACTGTGTGAGCAGCGGCTACGCCAGCCCCACCCTGTTGAATCTTCAGAATTGCTTCGAGGCTTTCCTGAGCCACAGCCAGTTGATTGACCGATATCGTACCGATGGCCCAAGCAGCCAGGCCAGTTAAAGCACGAACGATGGCAGGCATGCGCGAAGAGTTTCTCATGCTAAGCTTCACAAATGGTTGATATCGAACGCAATACAGCAGTCCCATAAGGTAACTTGTTTACTGTGCCCTCACAACTAACCTATCCGGTTGAAAATAGAAACGAAAACTCGACTCCCAAGTTGGCGTGGCTGGTTCTGAGTATCATCTTGCTGGCCTTGCTCGGTGCGTCGGCTGCACGAAGCATTTCGCGCTACGACGACCCGGTCCGCGCGGAATTTGATCGTTCGAGACAAGGTCAATTCGATTTCCACAACGGCGTCTATTTTCCAGCGCGAGCTTTCCTGGACGGTGTGAGTCCGTATGGACAATCGTTCTCGGATCAATATCCAGTCACTCGTCCACTGCCGCTGATGTCACCGCTCGTCTTGTTGCTGCATGCGCCGCTAGCGGCCTTGCCGGTGCAGCTGGCTGAGATTTTGTATTTTCTGATCAACTGCGGCCTGTTAGGCTTGCTGGCCTGGTACTGCGTCCAGTGGCTGCCACAGTCGAACATGCGCACGACCTGGCTGTTGATCGCGTGGATAATGATCGCAGCCAGCCGCGCCGGACATACGACTTTGTTCACTGGCTATCTGACTGCGCTGATGGTCGTGGGTTCGATTGTCGCACTGGCTCATGCGCGCAGTCGGCCGTGGTTATCGGCCCTGGGCGTAATGATCGCGTCGTGCAAACCCACTTATGCCATACCTTTGTTCCTGCTGATGGTGGCACGCGGAGATCGAACGGCTGCCCTGCGCGGGCTAGGTCTTTCCATCGTCGGTGCCGTACTTGCACTGAGTCGGTTATTGCTCGTTACGTCTGTGCAGCAGTTATGGTTGGACCTGCAGCAAGGGCAATCGGCCCATATGGCCGACAAATATGAGTTTCCCGTAAACACTTGGACGCGCATCGATGCACTCGCGCTGGTGGCCAAGTGGCTGGAATTAAATCCTGGCGAAGTCACACACTTGATGGTGATGGTCTTGCTGTTACCGATCCCGGCGATTGCGCTTTGGCGTTTACAGTTTGTCAAGCATCAGTCCACGGCAGCAGGCCTTTCCAGTGGCCTGATGGCAGCGAGCATGTTAGCTACGCTTTACCATCACGTATACGATGCGCTGCTCATCTTCCCGATTGCGTTCGGGTTGATCTTGTGCGAGCCAAGCACCGAACGCGGCTCGCCTCGCATGCGCTTGGTTATCGCGCTCTTGCTATTGTTTGTCGCCTGGAACTATCCAAGCTCGGAGATGTTCCTAAACATCATATCGCTCAGCCCAACACAGCATCGCATGCTGACCAGCATCGGCCCCGTAGCCATGACAGCCGCATGGTTAGGCCTGTGCGCCATGCCATGGCTGCCCGCAGCCAGCAAGAAAACGTAATGCTCTTCGTCCTACATTTTTTGTCTGTGTCTGACAAAAAATTAGAAGACAAAAAATAGAGTTACTGGACCTTGGCTCGGCTTGAGACTGTTGAGTTATCTTTCTCTAGCATCGCCAGCACTGGCGATGTGACCATGGTGGTGACTAGAGCCATGATTACCATCATGCTGAAGAGAGTGGGCGAGATGACACCTAAGTCCAGGCCGATGTTCAGCACGATCAACTCCATCAGGCCGCGCGTGTTCATCAAGATGCCCAGCGCTGACGCTTCGCGCCAATCACTGCCAGTGGAACGCGCGGCGATGAAGGTGCCACCGAACTTGCCTGCCGTGGCGACGCAGATGATGATCGCGCAAAACAACCAGTTCTCCCAGCCGCTCAACAAGCCGATCTGCGTGCGCATACCGGTTAACGCAAAGAAGGCCGGCAACATCAGCGTCGTTACCAAGTAAGTCAGCTTGGACTTGAACTCGGTGGCTAAACGACTGTCGTGAGGAATGATCGCCCCCAGCAAAAAGCCACCGAAGATCGCATGGATACCTATTACTTCCGTGGTCAATCCAGCGACCAATACCGCAGCCAGACCGACCACAAACGCTGACACAGGGATCGGGCCTGAATGCTGCTCGTACCGCGCGCACCATTGACGCGCGACGGGACGTATAGCAAACATCATCGTCAAGACAAATACCACTGACCCGATGGCGACGTACAAAGCGCTGTCGATGCTCGACTGCACGATGCCAACTACCAGGGCCAGCAAACACCAAGCCGTCAAGTCGTCAGCCGCCGCCGCGGCCAACGCAATGCCACCCAGTTTCGTCTGGCTCAGGCCTCGATCGGTCAAGATGCGAGCCAAAACTGGAAACGCGGTGATCGACATGGCCACGCCCACAAACAACGAAAAGCTTGTGAAGCTTACACCCGTTGGGCTGTACCGTGGATGCAACCATAAAGCCAAGATGGCCCCGAGCAGAAACGGCAAGAGGATGCTGAAGTGCGATATGGCCACCGATGTATGCGCCCGCTCTTTCAAGGTCGCAGCGTTTAGCTCAAGCCCAACAGCGAACATGTATAGCAGCACACCCAACTGGGCGATCATTTGCAACGCCACAATCACATGCGAACTGGGATCAACATCCGGTCCAGGAATAAGCCAATGCATCCAGTCAGGATTGATCAGGCCCAATAGCGAAGGCCCCAAACAGATGCCAGCTACCACTTCGCCGATAACCGGCGGCTGGCCCAAAAATCGGAACAGTTTGCTCAGCAGAAAGCCCACGCTGATAACTGTTGCTAGCGTTGCCAACACGTGAAACGTTACGTCTACCTTCTTGGCGGGTGCCACCGCTTTCTCAGTGGGGGACGAGGTGGCGACGCTCGCTGCAGCAACGCTAGCAGAGCCGCTCGGAGAGCCGACGACCAGCCCTTCGGCAGCGCGTTCGCCAATGTCACGAACCCAATAAAACCCGCCGATGCCAATCGCTAGCGTTGTTACGTAAACCAGCACGGATAGCCAAGTTACGGTCGATCGATTGGACCGATTCAAGTTCAAAAATCCTGGCCCCGACCCGTTCTGTTTCGTCTCTGCGTTGTGCATCAAGTTCCTCCGCCTATAAGTATAGGCAGCCGGCAAGGGCCTTTAACCGGTCTCTGTTTTCGTCAACTCATTTTTTGTCAGGTGAACTGACTGAAAATTGAGTGACGGAAGATTTCGAAGCCCAAAAAAGTGGCAGTTTGACTTTAGCGATCAGGTAAAGTTTGCCGATCCTAAGTACGTGCCATCGGGGGGTGGTCGACGTGTTAGTTGCCGTTTCCGGTCACGTAGGCCGGCCAATTGGCTTTCGTCAACAGACGCAAAGATGCCTGCGGCCGTGTCAGTTCATTCCATGATCCTCCGCGTCAGCATTCGCTTGCATTCTCAAGACCGAGTGTGCAGGACTTGGCTCACTGTGCGCCCGCTCTGGGCGACGCCAGCACAGTCTCTGCGCTGCTATTGGTTGGGTTTGGTCTGCTTGGCATTGTGCTCAATTCTGAGCGGATGCAGTTTGTTGCCTGATGTGCGCAAGAAACCGCAATACAACAATCCGTTCCCGCAACTCGGCTCCATTGCTATTCTCCCGTTCGTCAACCAAAGCGAAGATCCGACGCTATCGGCCGAACGAGTAACGCTGGCTTACATCAACGAGATGCAAGCAATCCCTGGCTTCGAAGTTTTACCGCTGGGGTCGTGAAAGCCAAACTACAAGAGTATCAACGGCCACTGCAAACGGGCGAAGACTTTCAAGCCTTCGCGCGAGCGCTGGGAGTCGATGCTGTGTTGCTTGGATCTGTGGTTGACTACTCCGCGTACTATCACCGCGCATGACCATCAAGGTCAGTTGGTATGCTGCCAATCCCGGATTCCACCCGATCAAGCCTGGCTACGGTATGCCGTGGGTACTCAAGATGAAAAGAAGATACCCAAGTGGGTTCATCGCGAAGCCCAGCGCGCTCTGGCTACTGAACAGCTAAAGACTCAAACACCGCAGTTGAGCGATCCGAGTTTGCCATTGGATTCACCTTTACCACCGCCGACTGAACAACCCGTCGTGCCAACGCCATTGATGCCAGAGGATCAACCGGCAAAGTCATCGGAGGGTGAGTTGGTAGAGCCAGCATCGGTTGAAGAGTTCATCGCCAGTTCGAACCGCCGCAAGATATCGGTTGCGTCGAGTGAACCAGCGATGAGTATCGCAACAGACGCGGAGAGTTTGCCAAGCGAATGGCCCGATCCACGCGGCTTTATTCCTGATGAACCGATGCTGTCGCGTCCCGCATTGATACCACAGCATGAGCCAATCATCAGTCATATGAGTAGCTATAACGGTCATGACGAAGATTTTACTCGACGTGTCGAAGACTACTTTTACTTCCGCCGACGATGCTCGCTTTGGTGGATGGCAGCGTATCTTCAACGTAGCGAAGACTTTATAAGAGTCTGTTGTCACTTTCATGTGACGGAAACGCTCGCTTGCCGCGGCGGCGAAGAAGAAAGCCGCTTGATCTTTCGATGGCCCATAAACCGATACCAGCGATAACGCAATTGAGAGCGCGAAACCCTTGCTCAGCTTGAGGTTACGACAGCAATCAGCGTTAAACATGGTACGCAAGGACGCATCGGCATTCGCGGCTGTTACTGTTCTAAAGTGAACATCTTACCGTGCACGATTCATCGATACGCTCATTGCCAATACCCAAGCTCTCTGAGTGGCCCCAAGAGCGCACGACAGCAACTACCATTCGAACCGCCAATTGCTGGCTTGATGAAACCCAGACTCATCAAGCCACTAAGCAATAGGCAGCCATCGATGGACACACACTTCATGCTCCAGGGAGGGATATCAGCATGAGTAAAGAGATCAACGTCTTGGCTATGGTCAAAGGCGAAGAGCGCTACATTTTTTTGTATGATGATGAACATCGCGTCGAGACCTTGCGCATGTTAGGTCGCTATGCTGCCGACCCGCAGCTCAGCTTCAGCTGGTATGATGCAGCCGTGTTGAGCAAGAAGATTCGCGAGACCGCTGCTGCAGTCGATGCTGGCGAAATGCCCGCTGTACCGCTGGCACCGATCGCTCCGCAGCGTATGGTCACTCCACGTTTCACGATGCCACAGTAAACGCTTTACTGTCACTCATTTTTTTTGTCAGACCCATGCGATCCGAAATCACGCAATTCCTGAGCTACTTGGGTTCCGAGCGAAACGCTTCGGAGCTCACGGTGAAATCCTACCGCGAGGATTTGCTGGACCTGTGTGAATACCTCGTTGATCAACTAGGGGGTGACAAAGCGCCAGGCGAGATTACTCCGCGAGATCTGCGTGGCTACATAGCGGCGCTGCATGAAGCTGGTTATGCGCGGACTAGTATCTCGCGAAAGCTGGCTTCGCTGCGAAGTTTCTATCGCTTTGCACAGCGACGAGAGCTGAGCGATACTAACCCGGCCCAAACCGCTACGGAATCCCCGCGGGCAACGCAAGCTGCCGCATTTTCTCAGTAGCGAAGATAGATCCACGCTGTTGACCGCTCCGCCCAAACGCGATGCCATGGGCCTGCGAGATCGAGCGATATTGGAAACGATGTATTCGGCCGGCCTGCGCGTTAGCGAAGTGGTCGGGCTGAACGATGGCGACATCGATTGCGGAGAAGGGGTGGCGCGCATTCGCGGTAAAGGCCGCAAGGAACGCATGAGCCCGTCGGGCGTTTTGCCGTCGAAGCCTTGCAAGACTATTGGCCCAAACGCGTCTTGTCTCCGAAAGAACCACAGGGGCGCGAAGCACCGGTATTCGTCAACCGCTTCGGCACCAGGCTCACCACTCGCAGCGTCGCGCGGATGTTGGAAAAGTATCTGAAGCTGTCTGGATTGGATTTACGCACCACACCTCACACGCTTCGCCATAGCTTTGCGACGCACCTGCTGGATCGCGGCGCCGATATCCGTAGCGTACAAGAACTCTTAGGCCACAAGAGCCTGGTCACCACTCAGATCTACACGCACCTCTCAACGGCGAACCTGCGCGAAGTCTATAACCGAGCGCATCCAAGAGCGAACAGCTAATCATTTTCTGGTCCCAAATTTTCGTCAGATGATCTGACCAAAAATTATGGACATACGCTGTGTTTCAGATGCCACATCGCAGCCGCAGCGGCGAGTTTTTCTTCGAGTGCTCCGGTCAGTTCGCCTACCGCGCACAGAACCTCTCTTTGGCTGGCTTGAATTCCGACGATGTCCGCACCGTCGATAGTGACAATTGGCAAGCCTTGCTCTTGGTGTTCTCGTAGCGCAGGCAAGAGTGGATCGACGGCATAGAGAATCGTACCGGCCTGGCTGAGCGGTTTCATCTCGAGCGCCATTTCATCGGCAGCGTTTAGTACCGATGTTCCACCAGGCAGAATCACATCGACAGCCGAACGAAAGACGCTGAACACCTTGTCGCGATCAACAAGTCGTATTCACCACCGACATGTGGTTCCCAGTCGACATCCGTAACGATGGCTACGTCACCACGATCGAATTCCAGGCCTTGACTGAGAATGCTATGCGGTTGAAGCGCCACGACTGCAGCCGTGCATTGTGGATTCATCGTGATGCGGCGAATCTGTTCGGCGGAACACTTCGACTTGCGATCGAGAACCTGGTCATTCAAGTGCAGGCCGGCACCATCGGACCATCCGACGCGATGACCATGGGCTATCAAGCGATCTTTGATCAGACGCACAACGCCGGCTGCGTACCGCGAGCCTGTGACGGTGATGATGGGAATGCGCGCGTCGCCGGGAGCATCAAAGATGTGTCGATAATGGTACGACCAACTGGCTGAGCCGTTCCGTGCGATGGCTTGATATGCATCAGCAGGCCAGGACCGGCGTTCACCTCGACGATCGCTCCACGTTGCTCTTCCAGTGGACGACTGATGTCGGTGGCCACCAGGTCGACTCCGCGATGTCCAAGCCGACCATTTGCACGGCCCGCACGACATGATCAGCCACCGAGGGATGCACTTTATCCGTGACATCCATCGACAGATTATCGTATCGCTTGACCAGTACCTCTCGTCCGGCTCCGGTATTGAATCCAACTGAAGCTGTTGCTGCGCAAGCACGATGCGCAGCGCATCATCGATCATCACGGGCGATAGCGGTTGCGATTCGTCTTCACCGCGACGGGGATCTTTATTGACGACATTCTCGATCAACTCTTGAACCGTTTGCCGTCCATCGGCTTTGACGGTGATCGGTTCACCGCGCGCCGCTGCCACCATCTTGTTGCCGACCACCAACAATCGATGTTCGTCGCCGGGCACAAAGCGTTCGACGATGACTCCACTGCCTTCTTTCATGGCCAGGTCAAAGGCGTTGCGAATTTGATCTGGTTCGGTCAAGTTCGGAATGACAGCGCGTCCATGATTTCCATCGACTGCTTTACGACTACCGGCTGAGCAATCTCGGCAGCGGCCGCTACAGCATCTTCGGCATCGAGCACTTTTCGGCCTTCGGGCACTGGCACACCAATCGTGCTCAGGAATCGCTTCGTCAGTTCTTTATCTTGAGCGATCGATTCAGCGATGGCACTGGTGCGATCGGTCTCAGCAGTCCAGATCCGTCGTTGCTTGGCCTTGCCCCAACACACACAGCGAACCCATCGTCAATCGACGAAAGGAATATTGCGATCCGCAGGCCGCAGCCAGAATGGCTTTGGTGCTGGGCCCGAGCAACCGGCGGTCGGCCATGTCTTTCAGTCGAGCCACTTCGGCATGTACATCGTAGGGCAAGTCATAGATGCAGGCGCGCAACAGTTCGCGAGCCGCATGCAGACAGGCCGCTCCCCACACTTTCCTCTTCATAGCGAATAGCGACTTTGAACACGCCCTCTTCGCTCATCTCTCTCGCGCGGCCGAAGCCCACTTCGCTGCCGCTAGTGTTTCTAATTCAAGCGTCGTATGTTCGAGGATGTGGGCCAGATAAGTGCCGCGATCGAGCCGCTGAAAGAAGCCACCACGTTCACCCACGCTACATCGATGCTCAATCGCGCCAGGCAACCAGGCTTTGTAACGCTCGTTAAAGCCGGGGATCATCTCGCTGGACCAATCCTTGAGCTTGCCCAAGTCCACCCAGACTTCCATACAGCTTCTGCGGGACCAGATATTCGGGCCGCGCAAGTAGAACAATCGCCTGAAGTGCATGAACGGTTCAACTTCAGCCAGCGGCGGCAGCGTCGCAGGTAACTCAGTGGACATAGGCAGTGCAGGCCCAAACAGGTGGGGAAAGCAGGCGAATCTCGATCAAGAATCAACCAATGTGAACCAGCCGCCCCTTCAAGTCAATCTCAACTAGCCGTTCCATCTTTTGTCCCTTCATTTTGCGTCCGGTTTGCTCTGACAAAAATGGAAGGACAAAAATTACTGCTGCCGGCGGAATTCTTCTTGGGCGACGGCCAGGGTGGATTCGAAGGTGGAGATGGCGATGCGGTATTGCGGCTCGCTGCTGGTGTATTTCTTGCAATGCTCCGAAACCAGGCGATACAAAAACCGGAACAGATTGCGCGGTACGCGCAAATCTCGCATGGCGGCAATCAGACGCTGGGTATCAATGGCTGGATCGAATAAATCATTGGGCATGGGGCTAGTGCCAGGCGGGCACAGGCTTTCATGCGTGCACACACCAGGTCGTACAGAGCTTCGCCCGTCCAATCGAAACCGGCCGATGACATTCTGCTTGTCCAGTCGAGCTCGCTCGTGAAACTCGCGCGACTCGCGGTCCACAAAGTATTGCAGCTCTTGTGGCAACAACAACTTGAATCCCACACCGGGATGTTTGAGCAGTTTGTTATCCAGCAGTGGCCAGATGAGCATGCGCATGCGTTCGGCCTGGCCGTTGACCATTTGCGGTTCATCGACTCGATCGACCAACACCAAGATTCCGGGAAAGCCTAACGTGCGCAGGATATGTTGAAACTTTTCCAGCAGCTCATAGCGCGAAGCCGATACTCGATCATTGGGCATCGGCTCCGAAGCCCATACAGACCAAGGTTGCTTGAGCAACAATCGCGCTTGCTCTGATACGCTTTGACGACGAACGCGACAATTGGTGGCCATCTGCCGCGCCCGCAAGTAACAATGGAAGCAACGCCATAGATACTTGGCACTCAGTACCAGCGATACGACTACAAAGGCAATCGCCGGCCCACTTGAGCGAGAGGTTGTCATTGAAGAACAAATATGTGCAAGCCCCAGCCGTGCACAACGTGCCGAGGCACGCGATCAACCAGTCGATCGTCGCGCGCCACTTAGGAATGCGAAGTCGAGCTCGCAGTTGCTCCCAACGCACGGACGTATTGCCCAGCATGGATTGATCGTAACAAGTTGCCAGCAACAGCAAATCGCTGCGCTGGTTGCGATCGAGTCGATCGATAGCATCTTGCCGTACCGCTTCATCGGGACTGGTCGAAGTGCCTGTGGTCTGCAGCACTTGATCCACCAGTGCCGTCACGCCTTGAATCAGCAAGGCATCCATGTGGTCTTGAATGCCAAACTGTTGCAAGACCTTTTCTGGTTTGCGACTGTTCCAACTGCCCAGGCGGGCTTGCATATGTCCGATGTAACCATTGAAGTCGTCATAATGGATTACGAAGACACGCGAGTCTGGATTGGCGCGGTTGTGCGCGCGGATATGTTTATCCAGTTGCAAACGCATGGCGGTCTTGCCCGAACCCTTGGGACCGAAGACGATCGACGTCGACGGATCGGTCGGACTGCCAAAAACTTTGTCCCAGGCCGGATGAAATGTGCTGTCGATACAGTGTTGTTTGAAGACTGCATCGGTTTGCGCATCCTCTTTCCGCGAAGGGATAGCGCGCAAAGGTTATGATGACTGCCAAGAAATTCTTGCACGTTCATTA
>JAZKJV010003674.1:0-188047 GCA_037367405.1 Ottelia alismoides
TCTGGGATTTTAAGATCCGGATTCGATTACCCAACTGGACCTTAAGCGGGCGCACGAAGTGCATATGCACTCGCACAACCTGCATATGCAGGACATATATGCGCAAATGCCGCATAAAGCGGGGCTTCAGGTAATCGGTGCGCTCAGGAGACCGCTTAGGCATATGCGGCCGCACGGACCGATTTCATGAACAGAGCTTTTACATAGAGTTTTTTTTTTGCCTTTCTAAAAGCAAATTTATTCTAGGGATATTTACCCAGCAGACCCTCAAATCTTTCGAAATTACCTCTACGACCTTTGAAACATCATAATTCCTCCACGACCCCGTAATCTTGCTAACCCTTACCCTACAGACCCTGTGGTTAACCCCCATCCATTTGCCTGTTAAAACTAACCGGATTCCGTTATCTTCCTTTATATTCTACTCATTATATTTGTCAAATTTACATTCAATGCCATCCATGACTCCCTGCATCTCGGTCCTCCTCCTCCCTCTCTTCTGCACTCGCGCACTTGCAGGTTCATAGTTCGATTAAGTACACCAATCGTAGTTTATATATTTAATTGTTGCACTATTGCAAAATCATGGTCCATCGACTTGTGGCTCCACCAACGGCACGACGTCCCCCAACATCACTTGGTTAGGAGACGGCACCTTCATCCGATCCGGCGTGAGCTTCATGGTACCCAACAAGAACGACCCTCGAGACCCTTCGTGCCTTCCCGAAGAACCAGAAAAACTGCACACCATACCCGTGGGGATCGGCAGAAAGATACTGGCGACGCCGAGCTTCTATTACTGCAAATTTGACAATCTGATGATCTTCGACGGCGAGAAGTTTTCTGTACCGCTCGGGGATGTGTCGTCGAATTACGTGATAATCTCTGTAACGAAGAGGGAACGAGACGAGCATCCCCCCCCCCCCCCCCCCCCCCCCCCCCCCCCCCCCCCCCCCCCGCGTCCGGCCGCTGCATCGCCCCCCTCCCTCCCCCCGTCCGGTCGCTGCATCGCCCCCCTCCCTCCCCCCGTCCGGCCGTTGCATCGCCCCCCTCCCCAGCATCCCACGTCCTGCACAACACCCCACCGCCAGACCTCCCGCAGTCCCCTGTCCAGCCGCTGCATCGCCCCCTCCCCCCAACGCCTGCACAGCACCAGCACCCCACCCTGCCCCATCGCCACCCCCCGCACATCCCCCTCCCCCCCGCAACCCCATCGCACCCCCATGCAGCATCTCCCCACCCCGTCCCATCGCCCCCTGCCCCCATCTCCCCCCGACGACCCCATCGCACCCTCTGCGGCATCGCCCACCCTACCCCATCGCCCCCCTGCCCCCATTCCCCACCCCCCGCGACCCCATCGCACCCCCTGCGGCATCGCCCGCCCCGCCCCATCGCCTTGCTGAAGCCCACGCCTCCCCAACACCTCAGCCAACCGTCGGTTAAAGCCCCTCCCCGTCCCACAACCCGGCGACCCCCAGGCCAATGCCTCCCTGCGAAGCTACACGCCGCCCACCTACTTCCTCCTGTTCAGGTCCAGAGGTTCGGCACTGCGGGGGGAGGCTGTCTACAGGGGAGGTCAAAGGACGATACGTTATTCTATTCTTTCTTCTGGGTTAATTTTTTGCCATCCGATCGTGGTTTGGTTAGATTAACTCGTCTTTAACTCAATGAAGTTAACTTTAGATTGTGTCAATTTAACGGTAGGGTTCGTGGGGTAAGACGGAGCAAGATTACGGGGTCGTGGGAGGAATTAGGATGTTTCAAAGGTCGTAGAGGTAATTTCGAAAGATTTCAGGGTCTGCTGGGTAAATATCCCTTTATTCTAATATGCTTAAAATATGTCGATATTTTTGTAATGTTGCAAATAAGCATTATCAGAAATCAAGGTTCAAGCTTTACATGTTAATATTACTGGAATGTTAGGGTTGAACGGTGAAATATGTTATTCGATTTTGACAGACACTACGTTGGCCATCAATTGCATATTATGAGTTATCTAAGCTCAAGAAGTACGACATATTACTAGAAAATAATTCCCTTGAGAGTTTGCCAGAGAATTTGTTGAGGAAGGTGCTACATTGAGAAAAGATGCCATGGTTCTATACCCTGTGGGTTTGTGCTAGAAATGATGAGATTTGATGTGTTATATTTAAAGTCAATTACCTTTTTATTTCATTATGATAGTATTGAAAATGTGCAAATCCTTGCAAATATATAAGAATATGTGCATAAAAAAATATTTATATATTTAAATTAATTAAAAATTCAAAATTGACTAATGGCTGACTGAATCTGATTAGTCGTCCGACAACCAATTAATCCTTAGTCAGTGATCGCACCGATCGAGTACCGACTACCGATTTCTGTAACCTTGCAAAAAATCACATACATGTATCATTGTAATGTCCATACACATATGTCATACATCTCTCAAAAGATACAAGTAAAGACAATGGCAAAAACTGCAAAAGAATACATACCCAGAAGTAACAACAACAAAAGAACTGAACTAGCCAAATCGCTCACCGCTGTGGCTGCTCAGCCTGCTCCTGAGGACCTACCAATTTCACAAAAGTAGATACGTCATGAGCAAAGTTGCCCAGTACGGTGCTAAACAACTAACCAACAAAGAACTACTAGAAGCTGGAAATGTACAAAAGCTGGTAACTGTGTAAATCCACACCACACTGATACTAACTAGAAAGCCTACATCCTTGATCCCTATCTTTATTCTTATCCTTATGGTAACAACTTTGATTCAAATCATGAAATCTCACACTTTACCGTGTGCTAAACCAATCCCCACACTTTACCATGTGCAAAGTCAAACCCAACACTTTATCGTGTGCCAACACTCACCACTGGTAGGGATGAGCGTGAGCTGGGCTGGGCCGGACTCCGAAGGGCCCCATGCCCAAACCCATTTAAAAAAATTTGGGCCTAGGTTCGCAAATTTTTTTTGGTTCGGCCCAAGCCCGACTCATCTCCATCCTCCCATAAATCAGGTTTTGTTAAAACTTCTTTTTATACTTGTAGTTTATCATCTAATCATTGGTTTTGTAAAATCAGATAATTTCACTGTCTAAAATCCAAGCCTTCCATTCATGACATAATGTCTTCAAAAGACACAGTATCTCCTACTGTGATACCTCCTGTATCTGAGACCCAAAAACACTAGAAAACACATCGAAAGATCAAAAAGTCAATGTAGAGAAAGGTACATTTAATTGGAAGTTGGAACCAAATGATGGAATTGCATATATCACCTTTTTTCTTTTGAATACACTTGATAAATCCATCTCATGTTTCTTCCATCATGTACTTATCAGTCATATCCACCTCTCTTGTAATTCACTGATAAAACCATCCACAAAATCACACTAAATATGTGATTGCTTCTTGTTGTTAGGAATCCATAATTTAAGTTGGCTCCTACAATCATGGATCACCTTGAATGGAACTTGGTTGCAACTCACAATGGGGAATGCACACATAAAGACGATTTGAAACCAAAGAATGACTCCAACAATAATTCTAGTAGAGAATAAATGATTCCAACGAATACTTCCATCACATAAAGAGGCAACTTGCAATGACAAAAGAAAAAATAGTGATATTAAAAAAATTACCTCCTCAACGGGTCTTCACAGTTCACAGCAATAGGCGGAGATGGGGAGGTGAAGGCAGTGCCACAACCGACGAGTAGGGGTGGCATGCATGCCTTTACAATAGATGGACTACCGAGCGGTGGCGTTGCATGCGAGCAGGGTTGGCAGGCCGTAGGGGTGGAGTTAGGGTTCCTAACCCCTATCATCTGGAGTTGGCTTGGGAATGAAGGGGTGGGGAGGTGTGCGAGTTGGAAACATTGGGAACGGGGGGGGGGGGGTGGGGGCGTGCCTCCAATCAAGCCAAGTAACAGACCTACATCATGCCGAGTTCTCGGGCCCACAATGGGTTGGGCTCTTGGGTAGGGTCGAGCTGGGTCGATCCAAGCCTGAGCCCGACCCAAAAAAGTTTTTGGACTTAAACCTTTGGCCCAAGCCTGGCCTAATGTACATTTGGGCTTGGGTTGGACCGAGCTTTTTGGGCTAGGCTGGGTCGGGACGACCCAACCCAATGGTCTTCCCTGGCCACTTGTCTGTAACTGACCCTTGTATAGTCAAGTTCTGAAATCGTCCTGAACCGTCTCCTTCATGTGAAACCACAACTCCCGAAACTCCCTGCTTAAGACTAACACTAAGGTGGTGTTCGGTTGGGGGGTTACCCCCCACTTTGGTGGGTAACCCCCTAAAACTCACACTTTTAACCCACTAGTGGGGCCCACTCCCTTCCCATCAAAAAATTATATATTATACCATCATATCATCTAAAAATTATAAAATACTCAACTTCTACTCACTATTCCAAACTTCAATACAATCACATCACAACAACTACCCACTTTTTTCAAATTTCAATACAATCATACCATAATAACTACCAACTTTTCAAATTCCAATACAATCACATCACACAAACCCTCCCAACCCTTAACCCACCAACCAAACACACTACCACAAAAAACGGGTTATCCACCCCTGGATAACCCGCCATCCGAACACAGCCTAAGATACTAATCTATGTGGCCTACATCAACTAGTACCTAAGTACCAACCTTAAGTGAAAGAAGCGAAGCACAAACAACCAATCAAAACTACTTGACACTGTACATATGCAAACTGAGAACTGACACTGGGCAAAAAGGGTACACTGGCGCACCAAGTAGCATGTCCCTGACTAACGACATGCAGGGATCACGATCATCTAAGCATTTACCGAGGCTCCAAAGGTGCATGAGGCGGTGCTACTCCAAGCTACCCCCATGGAGTCAGACACCGTGGCATGAAACTAGAACTACAACAGGAAACTCGACCGCTGGTCCTAAGAGTCGAAAATTCAGATCTGAAGGTGTACGCAATGATGCTTAAGCTCATCCTCGTCGGACGTCAACGAATCCATTAGCATTATTTATTCTCAATTTAAGGTTAAACTGGATCTGTTTCACTTGATTATCCGTTAATATCTATAATCCTACATTTAACATTTATATTAATGTCCTATAAGGTTTATATTTGGATCAAAATCCATAATTTTTAAGTCCAAATAGGTACACAGTACCCGGATGATCGCTCATAAAGTTAACCATGATCTATCATTTTGTCCAAATGATCGATCGACCTCAAGGCATGATCGACCAGGCAGGATCGCTCATATAAAAATTATGATCGATAATACATGTACAGTAGACAGAACCACTTTGGCAACGTCCCTCAAAAACACTCCGAGTGACGATCCGACTGCACCATTGTGTACCTGCTAACACCCACAACAATAATATCTACCTGGATCACGCTTGCAAGCCACAGATTGGCCCAAAAATCCTAAAATGTGATGCGATAAGATAACCTTCGTGCCCAAAACTGCGATGAAATGCGGTAAAAACCCCGACAACAGGTAGCTTGTGTATCCGTTGTAACTCAGTGATATAAAAACATCGTGAATCCGACATCAAATGAGGGTTAAAAACCGAACCTTGAGGTCATCCCTTATGATGTTCCCTCACGTAGAACGGTTGTTCCACGACATTTAGCGTATTTCTACGCCCTCCACACAACTCTCCACATCGAGATCGTCTAAACAATGCGCTCGGATATTCGATCGTCCGCCGAAAATCTCTCCAGTGATGGAGCTCCAACGAGGAAAGTGGTCTAGTTAGCCAGACCACTTAAGACCACACCTATTATTATAGGCTCATGTCTAACCAGATTCGGCCCCGGATACGTAAATCGTTCATAATTTCTTTATAACTTCCTCATACAGACTCCGATTTCGATGTTTTTAGGCTCGTTGGAGAGGTCTCGACGGGTACTACAAGATAGAGTGATTATTTGACTCATTTGAACACTCAACACTAAATCATGTTTGAAACTTGAAATTAATGATTTCTAAATTTAGACATCTTACATTATAAAAATATCAAAGGAAGCCTCGTCCCCGAAACTTAAATGAAACCCATACAAATCTAAAAGAAGGCGAAATCTATAAAATTCTCAAAAAGAATTAAACTAGGATTTCGTATTTTACATGTAAAAAGATGGTATTTCTCGCTCATATCAACCCCATGCTCCCACGTCATCTCCTCGATGTCTTGACCGTGCCATATGACCTTGACTAAAGGTATCTCTTTCCGCATGAGCCTTTTGACCACGTGGTCTAGTATCAGAACCGACACCTCAAGGAAAGATAGGTTAGGCTCCACTATCAAGTCCTTGTAGCTGATGGCATGCCTGAGATGTCATACATACTTTCACAAATTCGACATGTAAAATACGTCATGTATGGCCTCTAAATGTGGGGGAAGTGCCAGTCTTTAAACCACATTCCCAACTCTAGCTAAAATCGAAAATGGTCTTACGAACCTTGGCCAACTTGCTTCTAGCACCGAACCTCTGCACTCCCTTCCATCAGGGATACTCATAAAAGCACAAAATCCCCAACTTGCAATGGTGAGGGGTACTTAGGCATATAGAGTTGGTTATAAATTTTTCTTAATGTATGTATGTAAAATACGATACCTGAAACTCAAGGTTCTGACGCCTTTGGTCAGCGTAGCTCTTTTGACGGCTCTGAGCTGTCAACAACTCTTTCTAGCAATCTCTATCGCTCTACCTGTCTCCTCAATGATCTATGGGGTGTACAAGGTGTTGTCGCCTACCTACTGCCAACACATGGGAGTGGCACATCTCCTCCCATACAAGGCCTCAAAAGGCGCTATACCGATACTGGTGTGGTAGCTGTTGTTATACATGAATTCAACAAGGAAAGGTCATCCTTCCAGGATCCCTTCCAATCAATAGCATAAGCCTGCAACAAATCCTCCGATGTCTGAATAGTCCTCGCAAACTGCTCGTCTGTTTGTGGATGGTAAGTTGAACTAAGATGCAACTCTATCTTCAAGGCTCTCATAAATTCTCCCTGTAATGTGAAGTAAATTGTGAATCTCTGTCATATACCGCCTCCTTGGGTATCCTATGCAAAGGGATGACATGCTGAATGTATAATCTGGCTAGGCTTAACGGGAGTACATGCCATGTTAACCGGAACAAAATAGGTTGACTTGGTTAACCGGTAAACGATCATCCAAATCGCATCATGCCTGCCTAGGATACGCAACAATGACGTGATGGAATTCATGGAGATGCTCTCCATTTCCACACTAGAATTGGAAGAGACTAGCAAATCTTATGGTCTCTGATGCTCTGCCATCAGGTCCTTCACCGTATGACAAGTGAGGCATCGATTGACATGCTCTGCTACATTTCTCTTCATTCCCTCCCACCAGAAATGCTGGCGGAGGTCCATGTACATATTGGTGCTACCTGGATGAATGAGGGCCTCGAGCTGTGCACCTCATCCATGATGTCTCTCCTCAGATCCTCATGTTGGGAACACAAACATGATCTCCCTTCCACAGAATGGACTCTGACTCAGAAACCATCGACTCATCCTTCAGGAAACGATGATACAAGTCCCGCCACTTCTGATTTACATGCTGACCCTAGACAATCCCTGTCCCACAAGCTATTGTACTTTGCCGATACAGTCTTGCATCAGTCACGCTCTTAAATGGATACCACTCACTCAGTGGTAGTGAGGACATCCCAAGTCTACAACCAAGCTGCTAATCTTAACCATGTGTTCCCGCCCACTCAATGCATCCTGCTGCGACATTTCCCTTACCAAGATGGTAAGAGATACTGCAATCGTAATTCGTTAGCAGCTCCAGTCTCGTCTGTGCCTCATGTTTAGTTCTCACTGGCAAAGATGTACTGGAAGCCTCTCGTGTTCGTGAATATCTCGAATATCACCCCATATATATAGTGGTGCCATATCTTCAGTGCGAAAACTACATCCGCCGACTCCAAGTCATGAGCGAGATAGTTATGCTTATGGTTCTTCAACTGTTGTGATGCATAAGGTTATGACCTGCCTCGCTGGCTAAGTACGATACTCAAACCTTCTTTGGAAGCATCACTATAAACCGTGAAATCTAAAGTACCGGAAGGAGTGTAACCAGTGTTGTCAAACGCCCTCCGGGCGCTCGCCTAGGCTCCCAGGCGAGGCCCTAGCGCCTGCCTCCCTCCAGGCGAGGTGTTTTGCCTCAGGTGCCGCTCAGGCGAGCGCCTGGCTTGAGGCTCTAGGCGCTCGCCTTGAGCGCCTAAGGCAAAAGTAAGGTTTTTTGCCGACTTTGTGTGATTTTTATCCATGTTTAGGTTTTTATATTAGATGTATATTAGTTTCAAGTATCATTAACACACATACTTATACATATGCACACACATGTATATGTAATTTGCACACACTTCTATTTCATATAAGTATACATGTACATTCATGTTTTAGTTCTGAATATTACATATACTTTTGACTAAAAAGTTTATATTCTTCTCTACATATATGAGCTTGAAGTATTATAAATAAATAAATATATATATATACATATAAATAGACAAGACACACATGTATACATAGGAATGCACGCACACTTATACATAAACACATACACATGCATGCAAATATATACGCATACAGATACACATACATAAAAATACACACATAAACACAAATAATTAATACATATACATACATATGCAAGTACATGCATACATTATCATACACATATTAATAAGGGATTTTATCACTTGTGCCCCTCCGAGATGTTGCAATATCAGTTATGCCCCTATCTTTTTCGTAATATCAGTTGTGCCCCTCAAAACTTGCTATTTTATCACTTGGTGCCCCTCGGGTTAGTGACCGTCCATCTACAGTACAAACGGACGTTAACTTTGAGGACATAAGCGGAATTATTTTTTTTGAAAAGGTTATGTGGTCATTTCCTCCTCCTCTTCCCCAACCTCTTCTTCTTCCTCCTCTTCCCATCTTCTTCCTCCTCCTCCGACCTCCTCCTCCTCCCTCTCCGCCCCGAGCTCCCCGCAGCCCCTACCCTCCCCGGCGCCGCACCTCCTCCCCCCCGCACCTCCTTCCAGCCCGCCGCCCCCTCCCCTCCCCGACGCCGCCCCCTCCCCTCCCCGACACTGTCTGATCTGTCTGATCTGTCTGAGGAGGACTTTACTCGTTCTCTCTCCCTCCGCCATTCCCTCCTTTCCAAAAGGCTCAAACGTAACCCGATCCCGCAGCCATGAAGGAGCAACCATCATCCCTCCACCAACTCGCCCAACAGTTCCACGACCTCCAGCGTGATCTCGACGCCATCGGCACCGCCCGCTCCTCCACGGGCGCCGCCCTCTCCCGCCGCCGCTACGTCGCGCAACCCACGACGCCCGACATCCTCGCCCTCTTTGAGAGCTCCCCCAAGAAGCTCGTCTCCTCCCTCCAGCTCGCTGATTCCCCGTCGGGCGCCAGCGACATGGCGGAAGGGGACATCACAACCGAGCGGCGCACGGTGTTTGGGAGCGGGAGGCTCAAGGGCAGGAGCCTTCTGGAGGCGCTGGATTGTGCGGCGGCGGCGGAGGAGGAGGTGTGCAGCACGTGCTCGTCGTCGGCATTTCTGCAAGGCAACGGGGAGGAGGCGGTGACTGTGGGTGATGGTGGTCGTTGTGAGGAGAAACGGCTGGCGGTGAGGTGCGTTGTTAGTACTGCGGTGATCGTGATGGCGGTGGTGATTGGGCTGTTCTGGTTGTTGGTATTGTGCGAGGGCGACGCTCGTGGAGTTCCTGATGCCCATCTCGTTCCCACTTGAATTTCTGTTTGATCTGATCGGCATCGTGGATGGTTTCTTGCTTTTGGCTTCTGCTGAATAAGGTGTTCTGTTTTTTTTTCGCGTTTCCGACTGTACACCTCTCTGCGATTCTGGGTGACCATGGATGTCAGTGCAGCTTTCTTGCCGAGAGTCTGATTGGAGATCGATCCATCCATGGAAAGATTGACCTACAGGTTGATGGGTTGTTCTGTATCTACCAGGAAATTCAATTTTTTTTTGTTATGGATTGAATATGAAGAGAGGTTAGTGACGGCGCCGGGGAGGGGAGGGGGCGGCGGGCTGGAAGGAGGTGCGGGGGGGAGGAGGTGCAGCGCCGGGGAGGGTAGGGGCTGCGGGGTGTCGCCGGGGAGGGGAGGGGAGCTCGGGGCGGCGTCGGGGAGGGGAGGGGAGCTCGGGGCGGAGCTCAGGCCGGAGTGGGAGGAGGAGGAGGTTGGAGGAGGAAGAAGAGGTCCCTGGACAATAATACCCCTCTTAAATGCACCAAGGTTTGAAAAAACCATGGTTAAGTCAATTCATTGACGGTCAACCTGACGGAAGGGCACAACTGATAACGGAGAAACTTTTGAGGGGCACAACTGATATTACGAAAAAGATAGGGGCATAACTGATATTGCAACATCTCGGAGGGGCACAAGTGATAAAATCCCTATTAATAAATAGTGGATTGATCGTAAAAGATAATTTGGTGATAACATATACATATACATACACATACATATACATATAGACATGTACATGCATATTTTTATATACATGCTTGTAAACACACCCACAAGTATATTGGATTGATTTTAGATTGAAATATAAGCTATACATACATATATTTACAATTACACATACATACACATGTGTGTATGTGCATATATTACATAGCCTCGTGCATAATTTATTTATTTTTATATATGACGCCTTGCTTTTCTCAGACGAACGCCTAGGGGAGCACCTAGCGCCTTGGGCGTTTTACACCCCCTAGTGCCTTGGAGCGCCTCTCGCTTTTAACAACACTGAGTGTAAGAATAGGAGCAACAAATCAATCACTCCTTGAACGTACGAAAGCTCAGTTCACAATTGTCGTTCCAGACAAATGACACCTCCTTTTGTGTCAGCCATGTGAGGGGTAAAGCCAACTAGGAGAATCCACTGACAAATTGTTGTCTATGCCAAGGAAACTACGAATCTCTATAATCGTCTTGGGCTGCTCTCAAGATAAAATGGCCTCTATCTTGGTAGGATCAATTGTCACCCCTACCCCCGAAATCACGTGGTCCAGAAATGCCACCTCAGAAAGTCTGAACTCGCACTTGCTGAATTTTACATATAGCTGATGCTCTCGAAGTGTCTTTAAGACAATGCGAAGATGTGACTCGTGTTCGTGCTCATCATGTTAATAGACTAAAACATTATCAATGAACACAATCATAAACCTGTCCAAGTAAGGATGAAAAACTTGGTCCATCAAATCCGTGAACGTGGCATGTGCATTCGTGAGTCCGAATGACATCACCACGAACTCGTAGTGACCATATCTCGTGCGAAATGCGGACTTCATCGCATCTGAATCTCTGATCCTGAACTGGTGATATCCAAATCGTAGATCGATCTTCAAGAACACCGCTGCTCCCTATAACTGATCAAAAAGATCACTAATCCGTGGGAGAAGATAACGATCTTTGATCGTTTGCTTGTTCAGCTGCCTATAATCAATGCAAAGTCTCATGGATCCATCTTTCTTCTTGACGAAGACAACTGGTGCTCCCCATGGTAATGTACTGGGTCAGATGAATCCCGTGTCTAGCAGCGCCTGCAACTGCACCTTGAGCTCTCTCATCTCGGTGGGTGCTATCGTGTCCGAGGGGATGGAGATATGATGTGTATATGGTAAAAACGTGATCTCAAACTCTCTCTCTCTTTTGATGGGGGTAGTCTATGTAAATCATTTGGGAACACATCTGGAAACTCACATGCTACCCGAACATCGTCGATCATCCTGTCTTGAGTGGATGTGTCCACAATATATATACGATATCTCACACAACCATGACTGAGGTACTCCCGCGCTCTCATAACAGATATGTACTCAACTCTTGTATTTGATATACGTTCATCTAACTGGAATTCTGGTACTCCTGGTAAGTGGAAGACGATCATCTTCCCAAAGCAGTCCTGACACGTATGGTGCTTTTCTCTAGCCAGCCCGTGCCTAAGATGATGTCGAAGCCCTCTAACTGTATCAACAATAAGAATACATGCATCTCGTGCCCATCAATCTGTACGACTACATCCTTGACTGCTTCGGATGATGAACAACTGATCCCCTGAGCCCTCGATGTAGTACATGGTAGGTACACTCACCACAGACTTGCTCAAAGTGGGTACGAGTACGATACGATGTGAAAGAAATGAATGTGTAGCCCTCAAATCAAATAATGCATGTAAAGGAATTCGAAGTAATTAAATCATAACTCAGACGATTGATCCGGAGGCATGTGCCCGCTCCCGTGTCACAACATTCAGTTGACCGCGTGGGGGTGGTGCACTAGATCTTGCGACACTTAATGATTGCTGTGGTAAACCCTATGATTCTCGATCTCTACGACAGAATCCCAATCCCTGAGACTGTCCGGATGGTCATGCTGATCTCTTACTCTGCTGCTAGGTACCCGAACAACTGGCATGGTATGGACCTTGAAGTGGACCGACTGTTTGCAGTGGAAACAAGTCTTGCATGGCTGAGAATACATGCCTCTCGAAACCAAGCTACCTCCCTCAGATCTACGTGTCTGTACAAGTGTTGGGGAGTGAGAGGGTTTTGCACCACGACTGGTTAATGCTTATCCACCGGCTGATTGTGTCACTGTAGTGGGTTGGTAAAGACGCTCTCGACAGAAATGAGAGAAGTCCTGGTGTATTGCTCGACTAGGTGGCAAAGGTGATAAATATGTCCGTCCTCATGGCGTTCGACTCTACGTAGCCTCCCATCTTGTCCCCTTGGCAATCACCTCCTTGATAGAGGTAAGATCCATGTAGGGAGCCTATCCTGTACCTCCTGACGCATACCACAGATGGACTTCTGCAAGTTCTTCTGTGGATAAGCAATAGTGGTTGGAGAACGGCGAGACAACTCTGTGTAACGTATTAGGTACTCCTAGGACATCATCGACTAAGGTTGAAAATGGTTGGATACAAATATGAATATAGGTGTCACCATATCCTCATCCTTTTTAAAATCCGGATATGAATATGAATACGAATATCACATGAATGTGTAAAATGTAAAATCATATCCTCAAAATACGAATACGAATGCAAAACGAATATTGGTAATTTGGATACGGATATTTGACAAACGAATACGAATTGATATACGAATGTTATACATGTCCAAATTTACTTAAAAGTTATAAACATTTTAGGTCTGTAATTGTATAAAAGTATACTAAATATTTTAATAATGAATATGTACATAAAAAATGATTAAATAAAAAAGAAATTGTAAAGATATAACTAAATAATAAAAGAAAGCTTACCAAACTTACTTATTTGTATACCATGTAAGTATTGGTATCATCCAGAATTTGAACATTCGCATTCATATTTGTATTCGTATTCGTATCCTTCAAAAAAACGAATATTCGTATTCGTATCCTCAAAATTTTCAACATTCATATTCACATTCGTATTCGTCAAAGTTGAGGATATTATATTCGCATTCATATTCGTATTCGCCGAATGTTGGACATTTGCGTTCATATTCGCATTCATATTCGCTGGATACAAGAAAATGGCATCCATATCCTCTATTTGACGAATGCGGATACTAACGGATACAAATATATTTGTATTCGTTTTCATCCCTACTAATAATCCATACCCAAATAGGTAGAAAATTAAAGCACAAACTTTAGAATAGTCATCCTTCCTCGTCTCGACAAACACCTCGCTTTCTACTCCACCATCTCTTTTTCCATCTTTTTCAGCAAAAGTCTCCACTTGTAAGACCTCTAAACATAGAAATCACTAATTTTAAGTTTTAGACATGACAATGCCCAAATGAGTCAAATGATCGCTCTATCGTGTAGTACTCGTCAAGACCTTTCCAACGAGCCCAAGATTATCAAAATTAGAGTCTATATGAGGAAGTTGCACGGAAAATACAAACAATTTACGACTTTCGAATCCGAATCCGAATCCGTATTAGATTAGACCCGAGCCTATAAAGATAGGTGTGGTCCTAAGCGGTCCGACAAACTATATCACTTGCCTCGTCGAAGCTCCACCACCTTCATCAGATTTCCACCACTGAAGAGATTTTCAACGGTCGATCGAAGATTCGAGGGTGTCGTTTCAAAGATCTCAACGTGGGGAGTCACATGGATGGCGTAGAAATACGCTAAACATCGCGGAACAACCATTCCGAGCGAGGGAATGTCATGGGAGATGATCCCGTGGTACGATTTTTAACTTTTTAACCCTTTGTTTGTTGTCAGATTCGCGGTGGTTTTATATCGTTGGGTTACGAGGGATACGGGCTACTTATTGTTGGGGGTTTTATCGTTTTCGTCGCAGTTTGGGCACGATGAGTACCTTATTGCATCGTATTTTCAGATTTTCAGGCCAATCCGTGGCTTGCATGTGTGATCTAAGTAGATATTATTGTTGTAGGTGTTAACAGAAACTCAATGGTGTAGTCAGATCGTCGACCGAAGCGTTTCGTGGGACGTGGCCGAAGTGTTTTGGCTACTATCCATGTATGATCGATCATAATTTTAATGCGAATGATCATACTTGATCGATCATGCCTTAAGGTTGATCGATCATTTGGCCAAATGATAGATCATGGTTAACTTTATGATCAATCAGTATTGATCGATCATTAACATTGGATCGATCGATCATTCTGGGACTGCGGACTCATTTGGGCTTGAAAATTATGTATTTTGATCCAGAAAATGATATAGACCTTATAGGACATTAATATGTATGTTAAATGTCTGGATTGAAGATATTATAGGATAATCAAGTGAAATGGGTCTGATTTAACTTTATTGAGATATTTATATCTCTTTATATTTATTTCTTATTTCTCTTTCTTTCATGTAATTTACCCAGGGCTTTTCTCCTATATAAGGCCTTAGGATCTCAATGGTGTCAAGCTATTCTATTTTCTCCAACATGGTATCGTAGCAACGGTCCTAGACCGGAGTTCTTGTATCTCACCTAAACCCTAACCTTACCCGCCCCTTGTCATCGTTGGCTATCGCTCCGGGCTCCCGCCAACCATCGCTTCCTCCCAACAGGCTGCCGCCACCGCTCAGCAGACCACCGCATGCTTCCTCTATCATTGGCTACAGCCTGCAGCCGCTCATCCTCCGGTCGGCTACCACTGCACGCTTAAATTGAGAATAAAGGATGCCAATGAATTCGGTGAGGTCCTATGGGTATGAACTTGAGCATCATTACGTACACCATCAGATCTGGGTTTCGGCTCTTAAGACCAACGATCGAGTTTCCCGTTGTAGCTCTGGTTTCATACCACGATGTCTGAATTTCAGTGGCATGGAGAAAATCTTGGAGTAGCACTGCCAAGGGAGGGACATTCACCCTTGGGGCCTCGATAGAAGCTTAGATGACCACGCTCCCGAGAGGTTGTTGGTCAGGGGACATGTTGACGCACCGATGTGCCTTTTTTGCCCAGTGTCAGTCTTGGTTTACATATGCGTGGTGTCAAGTAGTTTTGGCTAGTTGTATGTATCTTTCACTTAAGGTTGGTACTTACGTACTAATTGGTGTACGCCGCCCTGATTAGTATCTGAGTGTTAGTCTTAAGCAAGGAGTTTCGGGAGTTGTGGTTTACATGAAGGAGTCAGTTTAAGACAATTTCAAGACTTGACTTTACAGGGGTTGGTTTCAGACAAATGGTGAGAACTGGCACACGTATAGTGTAGGGTTTGACTTGACACAAGGTAAAGTGTGGGGATTGGTTTAACACGTGGTAAAGTGTGGGATTTCAAGATTTGAATCAAGGTTGCTATCACAAAGATAAGAATAAGGATAGGGATCTAGGATCTATGTTTTCTAGTTAGTATCAGTATGGTATGGGTTTAAACAGTTACCCTTCTGTATACTTTCCAGCTTCTAGTGGTTCTTTCTTGGTTAGTTGTTTAGCAACGTACTGGGCAACTTTGCTCATGACATACCTACTTTCGTGAATCTGGCAGGCCCTTAGGAGCAACCGTAGTGATGAGCAGTTTGACTAGTTCAGTTCTTTTGTTGTTGTTGTTACTTCTAGATATGTACAATGTTAGAAAACTTAAAATATGTAAGCGTATCAGAAATAAAGAATAATGACCAATGAAGAACGCATAATTTTACGCGGAATCCTACTCCCAAAGGAGCGAGATGAAACCACGGGAGAAGGCTTCAAAGGGTCATATGTTGCATTGCACTTTCTCATTGGGTACAGGAGGTCTGGGGCTTCTTATATAGCCTCCACAGACTCACCAAGTCCCACCACTGGTAGGACTAAACACTGAATGTGGTAAATGGATCTTGGTGGGATCCATTTACCCATTTACAGCATATGACGCATATACTCCAACAATCCCCCTCAAGCTGGAGCATGCAATACTCAGCTTGGACGAATAGAAAGAAATCACTCAAACTCGCCATATAAGACACTACAGACAATATCAACTCTACGCAAACACAATTGTCAGCTGTTATCGATGACGTTGCTTCTCATGTCGTGCAGATGAGGAGGAACAAACGGGCTGAAGTGTGAGTCAAACTGAATCTCCTCGTCGGAGAGCATGTGCTATGTACTACGCTTGTCGTAGTCACTGCAACTGAAATGAGTCTCCTCATCGGAGTACTTTGGCCCGCCACATCATGTGGACAACTGCTCCATCTCTGAAAAGGCCGAACTGAAAAAGCCGTCGAGACATCCTCGTCGAAGTCCACGATCGCATGAGAATGGAGTTTGAAAAAGTCTCCTCATTGGAGATCTGGGTCACTCCCATACTGGCTTAAAGAATGGGATCTCTACTCTGGAGTCCCTATGAAACCACATGAAAATCCTAGTCCACATGGCATAGGGAATGAGATCTCTACTGTGGAGTCCCTATGGAACACATGAAAACTCTGAGACCAAAAACAAAAGATGGAGACCACACAAAAGATGGCAAACATGTGTGCATCAAACCGAAGACTCGGAATCTGGTTGTCGACTCTGAAATCTGAACATATGTAGAGTCTGGAACATCTGACCTGGTCTAAAATCTAGAAAATTTGAAGATTTAAATCCGATCCGTGACTTTACACAATACTCTCCCTTTCTCCCAAACTTGTCTGAAAACAATGACATCGACAAAGTTAGAGGAAGACAAGAGAATGGAGAAAACATGAATCACATAAGCCGATAATCATTTTTCCTAATGTTCTCAAATGTTTTTAATCATCATTTTCTCAACTATCCTAATCTTGTATGGTTGTCTCTTCTTCTTTTCAAATATGTCTTTCACATTTTTTGGCTTTTCTTTTTTTTGCAAAAAAATTAGCGTACGACTAGTCTTTTGTACATGCCACCCTTTTTTATTCAAAAACAAACACATTTTTTAATTGAGCCCAATTGGGCCCAACATACAATGCAACTCCCCCTTTTCCCTTTTTTTCTACCTTGCTATTTTTTTTAACAGAACACCCCCTTTATTTTCCTTCGACCGCTCTCTTTTTTTTAACACAGTCCAAAGGGGCCCAACCCTATTTAGGGTTCCCATCGGGAACCACTTCTCACGCATCATCCTACGATCGAGCTTTGAACAAGAATAACGAACATGTTTAGGGTAGATCTCGAACTCGAACAATACATGATAACAATCTTCAACTAATAGATCTTTAAGAACATACAACCAAAATCGAATCTCGAACAAAAATATAAAATAACTCTTAAGAATCGAACCCTCTCTGATACCATGTTAGAAAATGCGAATGCGGAAGAGGAATTAGAGAACATTGAAGAATAGTGGAATTTTAACATGGAACCCTACTTCTAAGGAGCGAAATGAAACAACAGGAGAAGGCCTCAAAGTGTCATACGTGTCTATTGTACTTTCTCATTGGATACAGGAGGTCTGGGGCTTCTTATATAGCCTCCACAGACTCTCCAAATCCACTACTAGTAGATGTAGGACTAAACACTGGATGCGGTACCATCTATAATATATGACTATACACTGGATATGGATGTGCACTTTTGTTGTTTTTGCCACTATCTTTACCTGTACCTTTTGAGAGATGTTTATCTTATGTGTATGGACATTACAATGATACATGTATGTGATTTTTTACAGACATGGTTACATGAATGTTAACGGAAAAAGTTTAATGCAATATTTACAGTCTTTTATGCAATGCTTCTATTGTGATTCCGTGCTTCGAATGTAGGATTACATTAGGTGGATTGTAATGTCGAGTATCCGAGTCCTAAGGGGACATATGCAACAGTTTGGTATCAGAGAAGTGATACTCCCTTTCCATGTCTCGTATGTAATTCCTCAGTGGTATTCGAAGCACAAGGTTGCGTTCGAGAGTCCTGGCACATATAGCATAAAAACAACAGTATACATGTCCGTATATCTCTCATAAGTTAAGACAAGTATTAATGTTATGGTTCTTTATGCAGAACCATGCTGTCTCACAGCAGTTGGCCTTCGTGGTCAGGCCATGAAGGACATGCAACATCGATAGGAGGCAAATGAACAACGGCTGCAATAGCAGGATGACTCGTTCTATCGCCCTTCACAAGAGGAGGACAATGTACAAGGGCTAATCTCATTAGAGCGAGAGTCATTTGGGGATGGGGATGCATTACATGTGCATCAGACCACATACACCGCCTACCAACAGTCACAGGTGTTGCAGTTCTTTGGTACTGATACAGCAGAGGAGGCAGAGCTTTGGATCAAGCATAGGGATGGAAACAAATACAAATATATTCGTATCCGTTCGTATCCGCATTCGTCTAATAGAGTATATGGATGCCACTTTCTTGTATCTGGCGAATACGAATGCGAATACGAATGCAAATGTCCAACATTCGCCGAATACGAATACGAATATAATATCCTCAACTTTGACGAATACGAATGTGAATACGAATGTTGAAAATTTTGAGGATACTAATACGAATATTTGGTTTTTGAAGGATACGAATATGAATACGAATGTTCAAATTCTGGATGATACCAATACTTACATTGTATACAAAATAAGTAAGTTTGGTAAGACTTTGAGGCGAAGAATTTTCTGGTCCACTTATGCGCATGATAGCTGGGGTATTGTGTTTGTGAATTGGGGCACGATGACCATATTGTTGGGGGGGGGGTCAATTGGTAAGGGTCGATGAGATGGGCGATGCTTCTTTTAAAGTGGATGGTGCAACTTTGGTGATCTTTTGGTGATGCATGTTGCAAAATGATCAATTGGGTATAGTTTTTAAAATTAAGACTTGGTATTACCGTTGGTTGTGAGAGTGCTTCTTTTTAAATGATTTCTTCCTAAGGCTATACAATGGCTGCACTTGATACTTGGTAGCAGTAACAATGTCAGGTTTTGAAGGGATGTGATGAGTTGTTAACTACTTTAAGATGTGTGTCCAGGGATGTGATGAGCTGTTAACTACTTTAAGATGTGTCCCTAACTTCTCTTCGATGATGTCGGAGCAAAAAAGCCATTGATTTTGCATGTCTAAGGTGACCTTAGCTGTGTGGATGCTTCCTTTGTAGATTTTTGAGATCATTGGACATGGGACGAGGGGGATATCTTAGTAAGGAAAGCTCACTAGACGCTCTCTGTGATTGGATTTGAAGAGGAAGGGTTCCTATTTGGGACCAAGGTTTGAAAGAATGAAAGGCAGAACAAAATGGTTTCACCGGGGTCCGGAAGCAAGACGTAACCTCCAGGTGGTCGAGGCGTAAGCCTCATTTTTTCTCAAAAAATTAGTAATTTAACCTGTTATACTATATAAATATTAAGAAAGCAATACAATAACACAAATCTTGAAGCATATAAAGCAAGTAAAGGAATGATTATGCAATCCATCGTTCTTGTGGACTCATATACTTGCAACGTACCAAATATTAGAGCTTAGAATTAAACACAAGACAAATAACGAGTACAAAACTTAAGAATTTCTAAGTTCCAACTTCCAAATTACAAAACATAATAATGTCCAAAAAGTAGAATGCTAATTCATGTTCTTGTCTTCTAAACTCCTAAAGATCTTCTAATCATTGCCCTCAACTCTAACATCCGCATCAAAAGTAAGACTGCGGCTATCATCATTCGTTCCACTACTACTTATTGGATCATCCAATGAGTCATCCATGTAGTTTAAATTTGCTTTACCACTAACTTCATCGTCAATATGAACCTCGTCCTCATCAACATCAACCACAAGTTTACCTTTAATATACATTACCATTGTTATTTGTTAACATATTGTGTTTTTATTCTAAGGAGATAAGTTTATCATCACATTTACCTTTCTTTCTCTTCTTCCTATGAGAATCATCTTGTTCTTCCACAGCTTCCTCAACGTCGTCCTCAAGAGGAGTATTTGTGTCAAGTTCTTGATAAACATCGTATTCACATGTCTGGAGCTCTGATACACACTCATCACCAGAATTTATATCTTCCAAGCATAGGGGATCTTCTACAGTCTTTTTCTTAACCTACCTCTGCTTCATGTTCAAGTTGAACATCACATAGACCAAATCATTTAGTTTAGCTTGTGTGAGCCGATTTCTCCTCTTTGTATGTACCTGCACAATATACATGGTCAAGCTTCATATATATATATATAATTAGAAAATATGTTTATGATCTACTCAAGTCAAAATACCACCTAATTAAATGAATTCCAATTGCGTTCACCACTTGACGCACTACATGTCAAACTCAAAACTTTTTTGTCAAACTTGGTCAACTCAGGAATATCATCTCCAAATGCCCTCCACCAATCAGCTGATGATGGTCGTAAATTCATAATATATGGTTAATTTAATAATGAAAAGCAACGAGTAATGCATCGAGACTCGAGAATACATTACCAGGACTCCTCTTCTTACGTGTGTTTATAGCTTTAGAATATTCAAACAGGCCTTGTGCACTCCTGAAAACATCTATATGTAGATATACTTTTTCCCTCTCCAAGGGATTGCTAATCAACCTCTCCATGCAAGCATACGATCTAATCCTTATCTTGGTGTGCATGGAAAACGAGGAATCGTATTGATATTGGGGATTAAGAAAGTAGGCGGTAGCATACAAATGAGTATGAAGTTAGCAATCCCACATAGCATACACGATGTCCCAAAATGACTTGTATTTTTCTTCTTCATTGCCTAATGCATGAGAAATTTCCTCCTTGACCCTATCCATGGCTTCATAAATGAATCCCATTGGTGGATATTTTTCTGAATCAACCATTCGTAAGACCATGAACAATGGCTTAGTTGTGTTAATCACAAAGGCATCGCCCGACCAAAAAGATTTCCGTCTCAAAATTGTGGCGCATTTACTTTGCCCTTGGGGCTTGGAGAAATAGGGACTTCTCTTCCATGCATAGGAGGTAAAAAAAGACTCGAGAGAGTCCCTTATAGCTATCAATCTCTGCAATGTGAGGCAAGCCGTAGCAAAACGTGTAATAGCAGGACATACCAAATCTCCCCCAATCTTTGCTCTGATCATGGACAGAACTCAACCATGAGCATAAATGTAATTGATGACTTTTTTCGCTCTTTTGAAAATGGAGGCAAGCAAAGGTATTTTCAAAATATCTTCTAACATCAAATCAATGCTGTGAGCAATGCACATGGTCCAATTTCTTTTCTCCATTAACAATTTTCCAGCTGCCTTATAGTTTGAGGCATCGTCAGTTATAACTTGCACAACATTTCTCTCACCGACCTCCTCAACTACATCATCGAATAGAGAAAAACTAATTGTGCACTCTTTGTTTCGTCAGATGCATTTATGGAATTCAAGAACCAAGTCCCGATTGCTTAACAAAAAATTGATAAGCGAACAACCAAGTCCTGATTGCTCAACAAAAAATTGATAAGCGAACAACCTTTTGTGTCCGTCCAACCTTTTGTGTCCGTCCAACCATCAGACATGTTGCTAGAACCTGTCTCTGCCCAAGAAGCTTTTGCTGCTTTCATCAAATTGCCAATGTTATTCACTTCCCCCCTCAGTATCCAAGATCTCAACTCGTATGCGGTTGGAGGTTTCAATCCCCTCTCAAATGCACCCACAGTATGGAGCGTTGTTTGAAATGATGGACTATCTGCATAATTGAATGTCAATCCATTTTCAAAGAAAAATATTCCAATATGACGACAAACACGAGTTCTCTCTTCTTTCTTCCATGATGCATTCAATGTTGCCTGATGCTGCTTCTCAATGATGTTGCTAGTCCCAATCATAGGACCTCCCAAATCGAATGCATCAACAAATAGGTCCATAGGATCCCTCGCTTCAACTGTCGGATCCTCTTGTCATTGTTTGATGTTCATTGTTCCCATGAGGTGCTTCCATTTCATAAGCACCCACTTTGCAAACTTCTTCCATCTTTTCCACTGCTATTCTATTTCTCTCTTCAAGCCTTGCCAGTAAACACTTCATTTCATTTGATACTTCAACATGGACTTTTGGACATGCTTTAATATTCTTCCCATTTTTTTGCAAGGTGGTGCTTGAGTTTCGCAATGCCACATGTCCGCTCAACACAGAAATTGCATTGTACGTAAAGATAACTTTTCCCTTTTGAGACTCCATTTCGGTTGTAACACAATATCTCCATCAGGGGTCACTTCGTCCTCCTTCAGAATCTTTTGTGCCTCTCTGGCTAGATCTCAACATTTCTGAAATTTATAGCACATTACATCATAGAGTAAATTATTAGCACTCTTATCCGCTAGTCTGAGAGCCTTACCCACAATTGTTTCCATATTAATAGTGCAAATTAACCTCAAACAAAATCAGAATTTGGTACAAAATCTCAAGAGAAAAAATTATATTTAAAACATTCAACAAATAAATGCATGGCAAAACTAAGAAATCATTTCCATAGCAAAGAAATTTCTCTTCGAAGAAGAAAGAAATCATCTAGTTACAATAAATCTACGAATGACAACTAAGATATACCACATCTAAGAATTACAATATGGAAGATTAGAATAGGTTGCACAACCAATATATAAATGCATGGCAAATCTGAATCAATCCATATACAACTAGAAGCAGATAAATAAATAGATAAATTAAGTCTTTAACAATAACAACTAAGATATAATAAGTAACATGAAAAAACAAACAAAATACAATATTTGAAAATGCAACAGGCGGTGGGCGGTGAACTTGGTGGTGCAAAAGGAGGTGGCGACGGCGAATGGAGGAGCTCGCGAGCTTGGAGAAGAGATTCCCGGCATTGAACGGTGGTTGCGGCAACTTAAAATGGTGTTGCTGGCGTCAGGAGGAGGGGGCTCAATCGCTCGAGAGGCTAGGGCTTTGGGTTTTTTTCGAAATGGAGTAGGAAGCAGAGGGGTCGGTATCAAGAATTAGGGGAAGAGGAAGGGATACTAAAGTGGCACATGCACCGTACGTGACACACTTCATCCTATTTCTCCCCATCCATCGCCTTGGACTGCCTCAAGGTGGTTATGCCTCAAAATGTTTTTTCTAATTGAGGCGACCACCTCACTGGAGAAGGTTGAGGCATACGCCCCATGATTGAAATGGACCGCCTTGCCTCGAGACGTACGCCTCGAGCGTCATGAGGTGCGATTTTTTCCTTGTTTGGGGCTACAAATTTGGTGTTGATGAAGTTGCTTGGAACTAATTTGTTGTCCACGTCACATGTTACATGTGTTTGTTGTCTCGAGGAGTCTAAAGATATGGGGCATGCTTTCTTTTTGGGTAAAAGTACGCATGAAGTTTGGGAAGGGGCAAAGGTGGATTGAGTGGGCATGATGTAAACATGGTTTTGTTGGACAAGAAATTTGGAGAGAGGATGAGGAAGAAGAAGAGCACATCGATTGCGTGGGATTTTGGGTATGAAAAATGAAGATACATGGATGGATAAAGGGAAAGGGGAGATGAGATAACAGAGAAACTTTAAAATTACTTAAACTTGAGCTATCTATAGAAATGATTCACACCCCTTTATATAAGAGGGGTGGAATTACTAAGTAAAATTAGAAGGAAATTGATCCTTAATTTGACAACTAAATTGACTCAACCAAATAATCAATTAGAGATCACACACGATCTCTTTATTTAAATGTGAATCAAAATCGTGATAGTTTCAAATTGAACACAATTAGCAACTAATGATAACCCTAATTTAATTAGAGTCTAATCGGACAGACGAACAATCCTAATTTAATAAAAACCCTAATTTCATCCATAATTCTCGATCCCACGCTACATAGGCTTTGCCACTCACAACAAGGTCACCAGGGGTCACCTTGGATCTCGCCCTATAAGCACCGATAGTCTATCTGCTTAGGGTCCAAGTAGTTGTCATTGGAGTTGGAGAAGGAGCTCGAGTCTCTTCCATACGATGGCGGATAATCGGTGATGGAGATGGCGATTGTGTTTTGTCAAGGATGGTTTAGGGCGTCTGATGGATGCGGGGAAGTGGTGGTTAAGGTTGGAACTCAATCGAGGATGGAGAGGGATGGAAGAAGTGGCCCTGGGTCGCAGGTGTGGGTGGACGATCATTGGTTGACGGAGGTTGCAGTCATTGGGTGTGGGCAGAGGAAGCAGAGGGAGGAAGACGAGTTCTTGAACATTGGATTTAGATCTAATCCAATGGAGGGGTACACGGCACGTGGAGGGGTGCCTTGAGAAGGAAGGGCGCATCTGGAGCGTTGGATCAAAAGTTGATCCAATGGCTCAGTTTGAATGCGATTGGAGAGAGGAGTATGTGGCTGGCTCAGATGCTTCAACATTAAAAAAATCAAAAAAATAAAAACAAAGCAAAATCAAATAAAATAGAAAAGACCTCAAATAAAAAACTTTTCTTCACGACAGCTGCTCTGAGCAGCTTGCTCATCTCAATGAGATTTATAACTTTTGTGATGGGATCAATACCACATAACGCCATCTGTACAAAGTAGAATTTTTGGCCGTATTATATGTATATAAAATACTGTATTTTTACCTTTTGCATTTTTTGTGATATTTTAATTAAGAAAACTTTCAAAATAAAATCAATTAAATTAAAAGAGATATTTTCACTTAATCTAATTTTGTGGTATTTTTAATAATTAAGAAAATAAATGAATAAGATAAACATGACTTACTTACACACCATGTACACAGACTTAAAACGAAACTTTTTCTTTGATTTTCTTAGTGTTTTGAAATTGGATTTTTGCACACTTTATTAAATACAAATCAAAGAGAATAAATTAAAAAGAAACAAATTAAAAAGAGTTTATTATGTATATAAAATGATAAGTCAAAGTTAGTAAATGTGTACAATATACAATGCGGATTCAAAATTCAAATTTCACATATGAACTCCGATTCTTTTGAATTTCATCTTGATTTATAGCTATTTGAATGTACATTAATTCAAAAGCGAGTACGAGTTCATAGGAGATTGTATGCGAGAGGTATTTGCATTTACGTCATTTATGTCTCAAAACTAGGATTTGGTTTTATTCAAATCTATACAAGACTACAAGTCAATATTTTATGTGATTTTTTCTTTTGTTAATATTAGTGATAATGTACACAATGAAGTTGAATTTATTTGATTCGGAGTTAGTATAAATTAATTAAAAATATGTAAAATTAGATCACTATACATGTGAATATATACACAAATAAGATAGGGCTTTTATTAAGAATGTATTATATAACAATTAATCCTAGTTATATACAATATATCAATTGTTTATTTATGTATACAACATATCAATTATGCCTAATCAAGAACTAGGGTGGTCGACAGCCAGCGTAAAAAACAATCGAATCTTTCAACATGGATTTGAGCAAGAATAGCTGACTCTACTTGTAGTGGAAGAAGGCTTTGTCATTTTTTAAGGAGTTTATTGATTGAATTGTCTTGGAGATGATACAAAATTAAAGAATAAGGTAGATGAATCGTGGATTCATCGTGATCCCAATCCACTGGACCACTAATGAAACCTTATTGTTATCCTGCACAAAATTAGACAGGAAGTACTGTCACATCTTACCTTTTAGCATACTGTGCACCATTATTAGTTGATGACAAAAACAAATAGAGTACATGATTGGCAGATAGCTCGGACTAAAAAGTAGTCACTTTCCCTCCTGAATAAGCATTGTGCCTTCCACCTAACCAGGTTACACTACATCTTCTGCAACAAAGAATTTCAGCCCCTCTGGCTAGCCTTACCACTCACTAGTGTGGATCCATGATAACACAATGGAAGATTATGATAGGGTGATCAGAAAACATGCCCACACTCGCGGGCAATTTCTTCAAAGAGATCGAACAACACAAAACTGGATTTCTCCGGTTAATCTGCATTTTTGTTGCCAGTCCAATTGCTTTACCAAAGTCGAGATGGTCCTCCTTAAGAGAGCCCTTTAAGAAGAACAATGTCATGCACATTGCGTGATTGAGATGGGCAATCCACGAGCCATGCACCTAAGGAAGCAACCACTTTATACAGCAAGTTTTGCTGTCTCTGACATTGCAGTGGCTGTCAACTCATGAAGACGAGGCATAAGAGGGCAACCTTTCCTTACCACTCTCTGCCGCTAGAAAAACTCACCCTTCAGATGCCTGTTAGCCACGCTGAATAGGAGGTCATAGTGGTACCTTTTTATGCTCTTGGGTCCCCAATGTAAATAACGCTCCACAGGAAGATCCAGTTTATTATATCACACGTTTTGAAAAAGATCTTTCACAGCAGACTAGACAACCTCGTGACGTTGTCCCTCTTCCAGTCGGCCACCTTATTTGAAGCCATCACTATACTGTCGATCATTAGTTTGTCGGACACAAAAGTTTTCTGCTGAGGACTAATCAGATTGCCGAGGACAAAACACAACATGTTGGCTTGCAGCTTCGTCATTCAGATACGGAGTGCTCGGGAGGACAGTGGGCCTGAAATTTTCAACCTTGTGTGCCATTAGGCTTATTTATCATACGTGCTGTCTACCACCAGGAGGGCAGTTACCCTACCCTAGTCCAGTTCTTTTACAACTACCCTAGTCCAGGTTGGACAACCGACGTAAAAAATAATTGAATCTTTTAACATGGATTTGAGCAAGAATCCATCTAGCCGACCCTACTTATTGTGGGAGAAGGCTTCGCCACCCTAGTCCAGGTTATCCCCTCAAATGATGAATACCTTTCTTTTCAAACTAGGTCTTTTACAATTTCGTAGATTCTATAATTTTTGGTCATTTGTTCTTAAAATCACACAATTGTTATAAAGTTTTAAAAAAATAAAAAGTGGAATGAGGCAGTTCCCTGGAATCGAAGCAAGGCGTAACCTCGAGGCGGTCGAGGTGTAAGCCTCGATTTATAAGGATAACTACCCATAAAAATGATAATAAAATATATATTAATGAAATTATATATATGCTGACTAACATATAATATATCGAACTATAGCATATGATGAAATTATAAAGATAGGAATACTGAAAGAAAAGATATACAACTCTATATGGCATTTTAATAAATTTCCATCCTATCAGAGAGGGAGTCTTTTAACCTGCCTTGAATCATAACCATCTGATCCAGGTTGAAGAACCGACACATGCACCCCCTCCTGCCGTAGCATAACCCAACAAGACAAGAGTGTCACACTGTATATAGACTATACGAGAGTATATACTATATAGACTATACGAGAGTAGTATATAAACTCACCTTGAATTCTATCTTGTTTGTTCTGCTCGGTACGTTACATAGTTCATTGTGTGACCCCTCCTTAAAAAATAAGTTTACGGGTAATGTTTTCTTTGATATTTACGGATTCATATGTATAAGGGTGTAATATTATGAGTTTATTAACATAATTGGGCATGTTTAATGGTAAATATGAACACAAAAACTGTCAAATTTAAGCATTTGTCTTTTATAATTATATCCTAAACAACTAGACCTTTATAAACATCTGAAACTACCAATGGGGCATATGATTTACATAAAAAGGTCAGAGAATCATTAACGCCGCAACCAACGCCTCGCCTCCAATTCACGCCTCGACCGTCTTGAGCAGCTGAGGCGTTCGCTTTGCAATTCCCAGCTGAGGTGGCCGCCTTAGAATGGTTCGGGGCTTCCTGACCTCGAAGCGTATGCCTTGTGCACCTTGAGGCGCATTTTTTCAAATCAATTTGTTACTATTTTCAGAATCAGGGACCATATGGCATGCTTACTTGTATACACTGTTATTTTTATTTTAGGAGCAGTCCTTTGTGTCTATTTAATTTTTTACGCAGTTTAGGAATTGCCACCTTGTCCGGAGTTTTCAATAAAAATGTTTGTTATTTTGTATGAAAAGAACTTACACAATTATATTTTTAAGATTTATACTATATAGCATTTGGAGTGATATCAACTAATAGTTTTTGCCCATAATGGTGACTGCAGGTTCAAATATGGCTTGCTATGGCTTATGAGGCCAACAATCGCCACAAAGATTGCATCGCACTATATCAGCTGCTCGAGAAGCAGCATCCTTTTGTCAGCATCCGACGCCAAGCTGCTGAGCTCCGGTACATACTTCAAGCACCCAAGTTGAAGATATCTAAAGAAGAAATGGTGACCATCCCATTGATAGGCTCCAGCTATGACAAGTCAGTTTGCTATTCTCTTTATATTTTGTTTGTTACACCCGCTTAAAAGTTGTCTGGACTTCGTTTATGTACAACTTTGTTATCTTTGAAGTCATTCTACACAAGCATGAGCCGTTAAACCATGGTCATATGTATGCATTTGTCCTGATTGGTATTGCGACGAGTCGAATGATTTTTTAGCTGTTTTTTTATTCTGCAAGTATTGAGATTTCATTATGAATAAGAACAGAAGGTTGAAAATACAGCACCATAGGATAAGAACAACGTAAGAAAATACCTCGGAAGAAAAAAGAATTATTTCCAAGAAGAAAATACCTCGGAAGAAGTGAGAATTATTTCCAATGCAGTTATATCTTTTAAATTTTCCTTTTCTTTTTCTGCTGTCCTTTAAATTTTTGCCTGCAGCGTCACTTTCTTTGGGTAAAGAAGAGGTGAGTAAGTGGAAACTTTTTTTTGAACAAATAAAATTTACAATAAAGTCCAGAAATGTTCCTTGGTAATTTCTCTCATTATCTCCACCATTTGGATAATATTGACTACAAATAAAAAGGTACACAATGCTAAGCATGCATTTGACAAGCTAATAAGGACAAACTTAGGTTGCATTCATTCCCAAGTCTACTTATTACCATCAAAATTGAACACCATATTTATTATAAAATATTTAAGACTGAATATTAAGTCACATTAACCCTCATCAACATTGATGCCACATATTGTTTACAACAGGATCCTCCTAGATGGACTCCTCAACCGTTTTTTTGAAAACCATTTGATAGTTTGATTCAAAATATGAACCATGCCTTGTACAGCTACTGTTTGATGTCAATGGAAATATGATACGCAGCATGATGTCTCTTATTTGGATCGATAGACACACTGAATCCATGGAGCCACCCCGCTTAATGTTGGAAATGGTTAGTTTGAATTTGGGTGGTGAAAGATGAGTAGACCTCTAGGTTTATTTCTAAGGCGTTTTCCAACGAATAGAAGGCACCCTCCATGATATTTGTTTATTATCTTGTTACAAGTCTCTCTCAATGGAGACACGAGGATCCCTACGTCTTATGTTGAGCACCATGCGTGCGACTCTAGGTGGCCATTTCCTCAATTCTTTGTAAGGATGGCTACACCTCTCAGATAGCTCTTTTCTTTGTTAAAGGGGTCTAGGCTCTGATACCATTTGTCTTGATTGTGGGTTATGACCCGAGTCGTTATTAATGGAAGGTGCTCCTAACAATTTGTTGGGTTTGAATCCAATTAGATCTATTGACAATCCCCGAAATGCTTAATCCAGAGTTGTCAAGTTTTAATCGCCCACTATGATAGCCCCCACCCACTTGTGAATTTTCCATGGACTATTTTGGGGTCCTACCTTATATCTCCTATTGAGGCAAAGATTGGCTTAAAAAAATCAGTGTTTTGCAGCAAACAAACAAAATTTCACAGCTTTGAGTCAAATAAAAACTAAACTTGATGACTAGCTTACATTCTGACTGCAGCTAGATTCCGGTCTAGGTGGGATTTGATGATCTAAGCCATGATGTTATCTGGTGAGGATCTTATGGTGATCTGAGGACTGTTTTGGAGACCTCCATGCGTTTTTAGCAACAAAGATCGATTGAGTTGTAGTGTGAGATCTATTTTTTTCTACCTGACACGCCTCTCACCTTCACGTCCATGTTGATGCCTTTGTCAATGTATCTCACGGTGAAGAGGCTGTTGCTGCCTCTGGTCTGTCATAGATTGCAACGATGTATGCAGCAGTCTTCTTGTCACGATCTGTGTGTCATTGGCAGAACTATCACGATTTGAGGTTAAGACCATTCAAGTAGGGAATTAATAATTTCTGTAACGAAAACTAAGAAGATGGTGTTTCTTTAGTTAGCATGATTAATGAGAAGGGTAGGCTTGACCATTCTCATTTAAGCCATATGCATGTGTTATGATTTTTATAGAGCGCACGCGAATTTATAATTTCTGGTGGGAGTTCATTTTTTATACAAGCAAACTAAATAGACTCCATATATGGTCATGCTGGAGGTCTCTTTGGCGGTGGTGGTGCTGTGCATTGTAGAGGGAACGATGTTGGGTTTTTATATGTGACATTTGCTGGTGCCTCCCTGACAAATTTAATTATTCTATGGACAGATGAACAAGTGCCTTATCTGAGATCAAAGTTTGCAATTTGGAAGCACCCAATAGATGGGGACTTCCTATGTAATTTACACTTGTTTTATAGCATTTATCACAAAAGTTATTCGAAGCAATTGAACATGCTCACCATGTATAACCTGGAGCGTATTGGCTTGTGATAATCGCACCACGTCTCTAGCATTCCCTTAGACGGACATTTTACAATTCTGATATGTTTATCTATTTCATGTAAACTAGTAACGTTTATGTCAAGATTGACCTATGTGTTCCTCTATTGAGGAAGATCCTGGTGGTGTTGATCTTGTTGATAGATGGGAATATGCCCCTTGCTTGTTCCCTAGATTGGAAGTAATCTTATGTTTTGTGAGATCCCACATCTTTTTGATGTATGAATCGGGTTTAGTGATCAATATCTATTAGTAGTTTGAAGAGCTGTATGCAAGATTGGTGGCTCAATCCTTCGGAATGGAAATGCATTGTTGGAGATGCCATGCACGGAATTAATTAGCTGTCCACCTCTGACATTACATAACTATATATGTAGTCTATTTAGTATTTTTGGTAAATAAAAAAGGTAATATAGTATCTATATCTCCTCTCCTGCAATAGAGAAACAAAAAGGGTATGATATTAGTTCCCTTAGTGACGTAGTTCTTCTATGAATGTCAGCATTCTGGTTTTGCATCAATGTCGATGCTGTCAAAATTCAACTTATAAAGGGCTGTTTCCAAATATTTTGACAGTTACGCTGGAACATGGAGCGACAAATCCAAGGACCAAGAACGGAGAAAGAAAGCAGTAGTCAGCCGATCTTCTGCATCGGAGGACCTCTGGGGTGACTTCTTGCCGTGGCGCTCACCCTCTGGGTGGGAGAAAAGCCGGATATTCTGGGTTGCTGTAACACTGTGGTTGGGTCTTGTTGGAGTGGCCCTTTTAATCCAGAGTTGAAGCTGGGTCATTGAAGCGGATACGCCCATCCCTTTCTGCCACAGCCGGTTTGTGTCTCAGTTGCTGCATGCTTGCAGCTCGTTGATACAGTTCACATTCTTTCGGAGCGTTGTTGCATTGTGCGCAGATTCTTAGCACATCCGCTATCAGGTGAATATGCATGTTTATAATGATACTAATTTCGGTAGTCTTTGATGTCATCAAAGTCCATGTCCCAGAGTTCATGAAAGATGCTGGATGTTTTCCATGTATATATGCAAGTCCAGGACCTTCAATCCAATCGGCTTCGCCATCCTTTTTTTTTGTTTTTGAGATGTTTGAGATTTGAATACTCGTCTATGAATCAGCATCAGTATTGCGACTATTGCCATCTTCAATCAACCAAATAGTGTTCTTAAAACCGACTGCCCGATCTATGGTGATTGAGTGTGCAGGAGCTGGTTGACCTGCAGGAAACCTTTCATCTTTAAATTTTAGCGGTCTCATAGGTTGGAATCTTTTTTATTTTTTAAAATTTTCCTTGAGCTGGATACGTTTGTACTAGGAGTTGGTGTGGTTGTTTGTTCACATGAATTGAACGCTCCGAAGTTCATCCACAATCCATCCTTGCCCATCATCATGCAAGCTGTTTACAGGAAGTCTATGAAGCCATGTTAGGTTGAATTTGTGTAACCAGACAAGGGTAGATTGCGAGTTATGTTACTGACTGCTTTTTGAAGAACATCTGGTTGATTTAATCCTATGTTCTAAATGATCATATCATGTTTTGCATCTGTAGGGATCAGTTCCATTTTTCACAGAAATTTCCCTTCTAGTTGGTAATGGTGGTAATAACATTTGCTCTTGACAAAATCAGGTCGACCCCGGTTTATGATTCTTTCTTATAGTTGCCCACATGACCCTCTTTGATCACTTAACATCGGCTCGGGTCCTCATTTAGTGTTTTAGGATGGATCTATGGAGAAAGAATAAATGTAATTGAAGGTGCACATGCTAGTGACAATAATTAGGATGAACAAACACCACAATGATTATGTGTATAATATGCAACTATTTGAAATTAATGATCAACATGTAGAAAAGTGTATTACCCAAGAGACACATAGGAGGAACAATGAGAAGAGTGATAGTTCTTATATAGTGAGAAAAAGTGACTTCCATGCAGATGAGAGGGAATTATGCACTAGGAATTTGTTGTAGAAGTAAACATATACGTACATAGTAGATATTGGTTGGAATATACAGGAATTGAAATATATTTGTATGGGATCATTAGTTGTTATACGTGCCATCTGGATTGGATTGATGTGGTTATGGGTTTAGGTCAAGGTCGACACGACCTTGATACATTTATTTAATGAGCTAAATTTTCTTTTCGAGCTCAAGCTAATATAAATTGGGCTCAGGTTTGAGTCGGGCTCATCTATCGGGTTTATGGAAAGACGTCAGGCTCCATCCTTGCACTTACACAAGAATACACACACATGCGTATGCCCACATATGCACATGCATGCACACTCTCGCATCACGCATGCACAAACATGCGCACCCGCACATACACACAAAGACATGCATGTACATTCAGGTGCATACACATCGACGCGCGCACGCATGCACCCTCACATAACAATATCCATCAATTGAGATACACAAATATATGTCTATCGTGATGTATGGCAAATGTAGTGAAAAAGATCTCATTACAATATGTTTCTCAACAAAGGAAATATATTATAAGTAAACTACATAAGAACTATGACACTGATGAATTTACAATTCATCTACCTTAGTCATTAATCTCAGTTCATTTACCAAGACAATTCAACCCAATAAATCCCTCTAAATACATAAATAAACAATCCATAGTGTGTACATAATAAGTGCTAATTATTGTGTATTAAATTCTTAATAAAAGTCCAATCTTGTTTTTGTATATATTCACATGTATGTTGACCTGATTTCACCTATTAACAATTCATTTATACTAATTAAAAATTAAATAAAATTAACTCCATTATGTACATATCATTAAGATTAACAAAGTAAAATGACAAAAAATAATTTGTATATATTTGAAATAAAACTAAACCCTAATTCGGAGAAAAACTGTAAGTGTGGATATCTCTCATAATATAGTCTCCTATGAACCTGTATCGACTTCTGAATTAATGGAGATTCAATTATCTACAAATCAGGATCAGATTAAAAAATGGAGTTCATATGTGAAACTTGAGTTTTAGGTCATCATTATATATTTATAATTATTTACTAACTTTAACTAACATTTACATACATAATAAGTTATTTTTGACGTACGAAGGAATTTTTTGATTTTAGGTCATTTAGTATTTTATTTTGTATTAATTTTTGTTTTTATATTCTAATTTATTTGGTGTTGATAGGTGGCGGCTTTTGAGCCTACCACATATTGCTCTCTTTCACCTAGCCACATCCTCTTTCTGTCGTTGGGTCGTTTAGATTTAACGACCCACGTCACTTCTCTGTCCTCTCACTTTCCCTCCACATGTCTTCGACCCATTCACTGGATCAGACTGACATCCAACAGCCACGGCTTCATTTTTCACTTCGAAACGATTCTCCACTTCCTTCGCTCTACCACCAACAAACCACCATCAATCACCTCTGCAACCTCCTCCTGATGTCTCGTCCTCTTCATAATAAATTCTTGTTTACTCCAAAAATTCCAAGAAAATCACAATGGGTATAATTATTTGTTCTCTTTCATGCATCCAAGTTTCATTGCATTTTCATGGCCCATTCGCTCACAATAAATTGTTTGGTGATTTATGTAATTGATTTTTAACAGACTCCTTAGGAATTAGAAGTTGTTCTGGATTCCTCTTGTTTAGAGTTGTTTGTGATAGTTTTTGTTCTGAAAAATATTGAAATGTTGTATTTATCAAAATCCATATACTCATTGTCTGGATCACCTTGTCTGCATTCATTTATTAAAAATTCATAGTGCATCAAAAAATTATAAAGAAATCATAGCAACTCATTTTTGCAGGAATTCACATTCTGGCCAAAGATCATTAATTTTGGAATTGATTTGATTGAAATAGTGTGAGAACATCTTTGAACTTGGTTACATTTGCATAATCACATATATTTGCATTTAAAAATAATAAAAATCTTCTTTTAAAACCTTATGCACTGAATGATATGAAATTAATCTTAAGTTGATAAGTTCCTCGTTGTGTCGCCTTGGGGATCACCCAAGTAAAATAAATAATTTATCATATTAAATTAATTAGATATTTTGTATGATTAAAAATAAAAAAGTCAAAGAAAACAGTGATTTGAGTCTGTATAAACAGTACATGCGCCTCTTTTATGTTATTTCTTTATTTATCAATTATTTAAAATATCAAAAAATTGAATATTGAGTAAAAAATCTTTTTATTTTTTGAGTTCTATCTTAGTTAAATAAAAATGCAAATATAAAAATCAAGCATTTTATATACATAGAATACCTCAAAAATCCATTTTATGTAGATGACATCTTTTAGTTTTGCTCCTTTACAGAAGTTGTAGATATCATTATGACCCACGACTTTTATGAAGGAATATTTTTGGTTTGAGGTAGTTTAGTATTTATTTATATTTATATTTGTTTCTATTTTCTGATTTATTTGGTATCGACACATGGCAGCTTCTGAGCCCACCACATACCGCTCCCTTTCACCCACCCACATCCTCTTTCTGTCGTTGGATCATTTTAGGTCCAACTGCCCATGTCACCTCTCCATCCTCTCTCATTCCCTCCATGTGTATTTGCCCCAACCACTGGATCAGATCGATATCCAATAGCCAAGGCTTCGTCTTCCACTTCCCAATGCCGCTCCGCTTCCTTTGCTCACCACCAACAAACTACCACCAGTCACCTTCGCTACCTCCACCCAATCTCTCATCCTCTTCATAGTAAATCCATCTTTGATTGAAAAGTTCCATGAAAATCATAGTTGGTATAATTAATTGTGCTTTTTCTTGTCTCTAAATTTCATAGCATTTGCATGTGTCATTTGCTCGCAATAAACCGTTTGGTAATGCTCCACCCCTTTTATATAGTCTTTCAAATAGGTTGTACATCTCTCTTGGCATATCCAGATAATAGGTAGGAACATAAACTGAAACATTTTGGAGCTACAAAGATAGTTATTGAATCGTTAGCGCCACATAAAAACATTCCTCCTAGAGTAGCTGTTAATACGAATCTATAATTGATTTTTAAAAAGGCTACTTAGGAATTAAAAGTTGTTCTGGATTCTTCTTATTTAGAGTTATCTATGATAATTTTTGTTTCGAAAAATATTGGAATTTAGTATTTATTAAAATCCATCTACTCATAATCACCATGATTGCATTCGATAATTCACTAAAAATTCAAAGTCCACTAGAAAATTATAAAGAAACCACAGGAGTTCATTTTCATGAATTCACATTCTAGCCTAGTCTTGTTAATTTTGGAATTTATTTGATTCAAAATTTTACGAAAACACCCTTGAACTTGATTACATTTGCACAATCACATATATTTTCATTTAAAAATCTAAAAAATCTTCTTTGAAAACCTTGTGCATTGGATGATTTGGAATTAATATTATATTGATAAGTGCCTCCTTATGTCGTCCCTGGTACTACCCAAGTAGTTTGTCATATTGAATTAATTGAATATTTTTGTGTGATTTTGGTTAATCGTTGTATTTCTGTGCTACGATAAAAATCAACAATTAATTAGGCATCGTTCAGTAGGAGGGTCTTGGGAGGGTAACTCGAATTTTTCCCTTGGGTTTGGGGTCAAAGTCTTCATTTCCATCCTAATGGGTCCCACAGCCATATTTTATTCCCTCTCTAGTGGGGCCCACTAATTTAATCGATAGATCGAGGGTTCAACTATGAAATTAAGACGACTAAGAATGTTATTGCAACCTCAATTCATCGGATGAAAGCATTAAATACTTAACTTAGCACTATGATAAGTGGGATTGAATCACAGGGACACACGAGTAAATAACTAATACATTTCTTCTATTTTCCTTTTCATCAAAAACTAGATGTATGCATGTAAAATACCATTCAAGATTTACAACCCAACGTAAGGTCTTTCTATTCTCATGTAATAAGGAATAAAGTGCGCATGTCTACTTATCATGCATTAAGACTAAAAAATAAAACTTCCATTTTTTTAAATATATGAAGTACAACATGATTCTTATAGATGTTATTCTTGCTTTCATAGTAAGTTAATGACAACGGGATTATTCATCCCCAGAACCTAGAACACTAAACGCATATCAGGGATCAATATGTGAGTTTCTTAAGCTAAGATCCTTATGAACCACTGACCGGCTATGCTAATATGTATTTGTTGTAATACAACCAATTACCAACCTATCAAAAATCGAGCCTGAGTATCTTTGCGAGGAGGGAATTGTTTTAATTATTTTTATCCTCGGAAGTCCATGGTTGAATTCAGGGACACTAGCTACCTCATGATTAATTAAATACTAATATCTAGATCAAGTGATTATTAATCAATATAGGTCAACAAACAATGCAAAATAATGCTAAACATGATGCATGCACTGGATGCAAATTTTTTAGTGTTTCATGCAAATTAAAATGAAGACAGAATGCTGCAAAATGATATGATATGCACATAGACTAATGCATACATATGCCTCTAAATTAGTTAGATAATTGAGCAATAAGGATCAATGTAATTTTATTATTCATTTCATGCATCAAAACAGATCGAAATTCATTTCCCGACATTAAAATAATAAAGAAAATGATACTAAGCATCTCTAAATAGTTCATATTATTTAAAGTGTTAAATTAGGGAATACAACATGCCATTAGATAGTTGATAAAATAAGCTTTGAAATGGAATTGAAATCATCGAAAAAAGATTTCATATGCTCAAGATAATCAAGAAAGAGTGCGTGAGAATATATATAATATAAATATACAAAATGTTTACAAAACCAACACAAATAGGCCCCTGGAGGGGCATTTCTGTAAATGTGGAAACCTGACGAGCCTTCCTTGTAACCAAATGCACAGGGGCATAATTGTAAATATGAGTAGCTAGGGTCCATGTGTAAAATACCTAGACATGCCACGTGAGGCATGCTGCATGGGACTTGTCTGTAAATATGGAGAACCGATGAGGCATCAGTTGTAATTTGATTGAGTTGGCATGTGAGGACCAGTGGATGAGGCTCAGGTTGGGGTTTGGGGTTGATGTAGGTGCCTCGGGCCACGTGGGCAGCCCGAGGAGACTCAAGCGAGGCTCAGTCCCACCAAGCCAAGCGTGCCTTGTCAGGCGACGTGGCGAGTCCTTTCCCATTGAATTGGCACTGGGAAGGCGCTATATGATGACACATGTAGTTCCTCAGCTCCCTTCCTACTCCGCTCTGCAGCGGCACGGATGTAACTCCAGCGAGGTAGCTGGAGCTCCTCCACTCTCCTCTGCATGTGTTAATCATTCGAAAAGACTCATGGATGGTTGGCGAAGAAGCTCGAGTGGAGAAGGATGAGCGGAACTCTGTGGAAGTGGTTGTCGACTCTCACTCGCCGGAGGTGGATCTCTAGAATGGAGCCTCGTCCGAAGTACAGTTAATGAAGAGGGGTATCTGCAATATGGGTTAGGGGGGAAGAGCCAAAGCGTGCAAGGTGAATGATGGGTGGTGGAAATAAGAAAATGGGTGTCCTAAGTGGGTTCTTCCCTGACATGGTCGGAGAAGAAAGCCTGGAGTATAGGGAGGTTCTGACGGAACAGGGAGGTGTTCGAAGCCTCCAGCATGGACCATTGACCCACGACAAAGTTGAAGACATCTCAGATGAAGGTGAAGGTGGTTGTGCTTAGTTGTAAAAATAAAGGAAAACAACAAAAGTAACGAAGGGCTTTCCTAGAGGATTTGAATAAGGTAATGAGGCAGAGCGGGTGCTTGGGCTGAGCTCCTAGTGAAGCTTCAATCTTCGCTCGACCTGGGCAGCCACATCAGGGGGCTCAAATGGTCGTGTAAGGGTCGTGACATGGCCAGGGTGACCATGGGTCAACATCAGAGTTGCCAGCCGTTGTCGCACATCCTCTCCTTCCTCCTCTGTCACAGGAGGAAGTGGATGGTTGGTCTAGAGCTCTAAAATGGTGGACCGACCGCAATGGAGATGGTGGATGTGGATATGAAGGAGGGCTCATCGATTACAAGAGGTGGAATCGAGGGGGTTTCAACCATAGAGAAGTAGCCCTAGGAATTATAAGGTGACGACCATAAGGCTACACATGGAGGAGGGATGCTTGGGCAACGTAGTGGAAGTGGAATCAAGCGAGGTGATCATGGGGATTAGTTGAAGGAATTGGGAGAATGTGGGTGGTCGGTGAGATGATCATGGGAGAGAGGTTCGTTATTGAGGGAGATGAAGGACCTCAGTCGTTGGATGAGGCACATCCAAGGGTTGAGGAGGAGGCAAGCATGACAGCTCTGATGCTCCTGATCAAAGTGATCAAGCGATCGAGAGAGGGGCACCGATGAAGGAGTGTGATGCGCTTGATGGATTGATCAAGTGTCTATGGATGAAAGCAGGTGTGATGGGATCACAACCATCTGATCTAAATGATCAGATGGTGCAATAAAGAGGGGGCGATGGATGTATTCAATTTAATCCATTAAGCGCATGTGAACAGTTTCTGTGGAGGACAGAAGGGGACAAAGAGCCGGCTATGTGGCAATCTGGAATCGGGCCACGTGGCCCAATGAGGAAATTCCAAAGACCAACAATCATATAAATTACAAAACAAATATTTACAAGATTCAAATAGAAAGTATTGAACATGATAGTTTTAGATCTTTTTGAGATATACAAGTCTTATGTTCAACACAAAGTCAAAATAGATCATATACACATAGATATATTTTTCTAAGTATTTTTAAGGACTAAAAATACCTGTTTTTAATGTTCTTTCAAACATTTTTTTTATATTTTTAATCTGTAATTAACTTCAAAACAAATATTTATAAAATTTATCTTTTTAAGGATTTTTAATAATGAATAAAATACATAAAATGACAAAATAATTAATTAATTACATTAATTATTGTTAATTATTTACAAAGGGATAATTGTTAATGTCAATTAATTGGCTTTACATTTTATTGAATTGTTAAAGTTAGATGGATAATAAATAAATAATATGATGATAAATCATAGATTTATCAGACCTCAATCTTGGAATGTGATGAGCACACTCCCCTTCATGGCTAAATATATTGACTGTAGCAACCACGAAAGAGAAGCGAAATATCAAACAAAAAATATAAAATAGAAGAGTGAGAGATAGCGAGAGAGAAAATAGAGATGATGAATAAAAGGAAATAATCTCACACTCTCTTCTCCTCCTTTCACTCGATATTAACCAGGTATGTGTCCTTGGGTCGAACACAAGGAAGCAGGAAGTATACTCGGATTTCGAGATTGGGATTTTGTGATTGATTTTTCATCTTTGAAAAATCTTTGTGTTGGTTTTATTTTTACACATTTTTATTTTTAGCTTGCGTTATGGGAAGAAGGTTGTCGTGCCGACACATATCAACACTACAAAAATCACATACCAAGAATTTCTTCTAAAATATATAATAAATAATAAATGATGTTATTTAAGAAAAGTATAAAAACAAAAGTTGTAGATAATTAAATTATCTAAATCGTGGTGTATGATACCTATAAATAATATATTGTTTATTATATATATAAATAATATATTAATAAAATATGCTTTATAAATAACATTACTACCATTTTTATATTTTATTAGATTATATGATACTAAACAAATTTCATGTTTATTTTTATAGATTTTAATAAATTTATTTACATATATTAGTAAATATAGGTATATACATTGAAGTTCAAAATTATCTCTTTTTAAGGGTTTTTATTGATTTTAAATATTAAATAGATATTTGTTTTAGTTTTTATTTTATAAAGAAACTACAAGATCAAGAAAATAATTAAACACTTGTTATACAAATAGTATATGCAAACTAAAATAAATAGCCCAAAAATGCAGTTGTCATTAGGTCCAAAAACTGACTTTTTGCAAATAGAGTCAGATTTTAATGAAATCACCGTCATTAATTAGAAAATTTTAAATCTTGAACTTTAAAGGTAACCTGAGTGCAACTGGAGTTCGTATGATGAAGTTATGAGGTTCGAAAGTTGGAAAATTGACAAATTAGAAGTCTGTTTATTTGGCATATTAATAGGTTGGAATTTATTATATATATAAAGAAATTGATGAAGAAATTAATGAAAAATATATACATATGAATTGAATAAAATTAAGTGAAGATTGTATATAGTAGAATTAATGTGTTATGCATAAGGTTAGTTATTTTTATTTTTTCTTCCTTATCTTTCCCTACTTTATTATCTGTCGACCAAGCCATGTTGTTTTGGTCTCAGAGGTTAGGTTACACTTACTACTATATTTATATATTCTGAGTCATATTATACAACATATACATATTTGCAGTCTAACTTGTTCCTTTATTTTTATTTTTCTTATTTTTATGTCTTTTCTAATGCACAAAAATGCATTTTTATTCATTAACGAGCTTTTGATAAAAAAGTGAAGATTAATGCATATTTACATGTATTTATAAAGGGGTTTAAGACAAAATGCGACAGAAATGCTAATAAATCATGAATTCATCAATCTCATATACTTAAACTTTTCTAGTCCATTAGCAAACACTTATTTGAAGAATAAGGAAATGGAAAGAAAGTTAGAATGAATTTGTTTTCCTAAATCAATCATGAGAACAAACAAGGACAGAGCATTATTAGCCCTTAGAATAAGCATTTTGTCGGAGCCTTAACTAGGATTAGGATTTTAATCTTAACAGTCTTCAAGTTCCACAAATCCTTATTCAGGTTCACCTCAACAGTAAGCTCAGATCCAATTATCCATATTGCTAACTCTTTCAACCTTGATATCAATTTTTACTTGTGTAATATGTTAGCTCTTCCTGCTTTAGGAGGCGAAGAAACATACCACTCTAGTAATACACTCCATGGCTTCCTTATCCAGCTACTCGATCCTTGAGGAGTGGGGCCATGTTGTGTCCACAATTGAAAGAGGAAAGAAGATAGAAGAATGAGCAGACAACTGGAGTGTGACTTGTGTAATTAAATCTCCTTGCAAAGCTCGGTGGTTGTAACCAAGTTCACCAAAATATGAATGCTCTAACAAGCTTAGACCATTTTTGGTCATCAATGTACTTCATGAATTTTTCCTTAACAGATATATAATCTTTTGGTTCATCCATATTTTGAGGTGATAGAAATAATTGCACTGCATTCTTATGTGATGGGTATAGAATCTTTTGTTCCACCCATGTTTTGGGGTCCTAGAAAAATTATGCCAACAAACCATCCCTCATCCTAAGCTTTATTTCAACCCCACAACTCTTTAGACGTCTGTACCATTAGATAATGATGAAAATGCACCATTAAAATGATCCGTCCTTCGCAATCCCATGCAAGTTGAGCTAAGTGCGTAGTGCATGTGTCCAAAATCGGTCCATTATTGAAGAGTTAAACAGATGATGCCAAGTGTCCTACATAAGCAAGTTTAAGTTGAAGTTCGAACACAATATTATGGGACCCAAAGATTTAAAGTCAAAGACTTGAAAAGTTTAAATTCCAGCTCCTAACTAGGCTCCTTAGGATTTAGGATGATGGACATCATCAAGCTCCAACTTTGGATTATTTACAATCTTTAATTCAAGAACTCAAACTTATTCTGGAAAATACTAATACAAATGCAACAATGCTTTTGTAAGGTGAATTTTCAGTTTTTTACTTATTTTATAGATTTTAAAGATTGCATTATTTTTATAGATTTTAGGGCTTTGTATTTTTTTATGAATTTTGTAAATTTTTTATTTTTAATAAATAAACATATTTTATAAGAGTTTACAAGATATGTTGCCAATTTTTTTTGTAATTAAATAACTAATATATTTTATAAATTTTAATGCAAATATTTTAAATATCAAATTAATTTTACACATTTTAATAAACAAGATTTTAAATAAGTATTATACACTTTTAAAATACACATTTTAAGTACCTGTTTTAAATAAGGATTTTAGATAAGAATTTTACCTATATTTTATTTATTTAAAAGGCTTTTATAAATACTTAATAAATAGACATTAAATATAATTTACCCGTACATACTTTTTTTATGGATTTTATAGATATATAAAATACATAAAAGTATGAGTTATGGACACCACTATATATACAATATATACACACGCCACCTATACTTAGTAATGTTATCTTCTCATTGTGCTAAAAAGAGAAAAAAGGAGGACATAACTCATGGTAAGTAAAAGTGGGTGAAAAGAATGAAAGAATAGAAGTCAGTCGTGCCCCTATATTTACGATCTGGTCATCGTAAGTATAGTAGAGGATAAAAATAAGGTGACTAAGGACAAGAAATAACAAACTAAAGAAGAAAGAAGAAAAGAATAGAAATCAATGGGATCACTCGCCCCCCACCCACCCCAACCCCTAATACTTAGGATTAGGTGTCCTAAGTATAGAAAAGAATGTGACGAAAATTGAAGATGAGTGATAAGTGTAAAAGAATGTACACAAAAGAAAAGTAAAAAGAAAAAAAATATGAAAACGAAAAATAAATGGAGGCAATCGGTCCCCCCATACTTAAGATATGTTATCCTAAGTATAAAGACAAGCAAAAATGGAGACGATTGGGATTCTCCACCTCAGGACTAGAACTAAGGAACTCAAGTAAGTGATAATTTAGATCTAGATACTCTAAAATGAAAGCATCAAGCAAAGTCTACGAAATATTTGCAATAAGCTCATAAAACTACTACTCCATCTAATTTGTCTCTATACACAAGCTGCCCTCAGAAGAACTACCAACTGTTGTGCATGACCCATCCTCTGCTAGGATATCATGGGTCTCAATTTGATACCTCTCAAGGTCATCGTAACGAACCTCATCCATGTAATCTCAGCTGGTTGGAGAACTCAGGACATCTAAAATGTGTGCAGATACGACCCTGGAAGTGGATGATTCTCTCACCATATCAATGTGTACCTTCTCGTGCTCGATGTGAAAATATACCTTCCCAGTATCATAATCACAAAGAGCCTTCATTGTCTGCAAGAAAGGCCTCCCGAGAATGATTGGGGTAAGGTGTAACTCTCTGTAGAGGCAATCCATGTCCAGGATAGTGAAGCCTATTGTAAATTGTAAACCTTGGGAAGTCATGATAATGTTCCTCAACATGCCCCTAGGTCTCTTTACTGATCTATCAGTAAACTTAAGGATCGTGTGTGATTTTTAAAGAGGACCTAACTTGAGTTTATCAAGTAGAGAAGATGGTTGCAAATTAATGGAGGAACCATTATCTAAGAGAGTGCAATCGAATGTGGCATTGAAAATCTTGCATCTGACATAATGTGCACCTGATCTCTTCTCCTTTGGTAACTTGTTCTGTATAGCACAAGATGCAGTTTCGGTCAAAATATGTTTCTCAGTATGTGATTTTTCCCCTACATGTTGTATATTTGTTCTTAAACTACTACTTGATTGTAGGAAAATGATCCAAGGTATCATAAAGTGGAATTTTTCAGAAATATACGATCTTTCAGCATCCTTTCCATTTCTGGAGTCACATCATTCATTTTGAATTTTTTTCTTTCCTTTACTAAATAAAGCATCAGGAAAAAGAACAATTTTGGGAACAACAAGGTTCACATTTTTATTCACATCATCGGAATCAACAAGTACATTGAGAGTATCGGAACTATGTACAAAACTCTCAAAAACAAGAGAAGAAAATCCTTCGGGTGTATCTACATTGGCAGACATGGTGCCATCATCAAAATTGCCCATGTGCATGTCTATCATCTCAGTGTCACTCCCGTCTCTGGCATCATCAAGTTTAGTATCATCATGGTGCTCCTCCTCAACATCAGAATGTGTCTCCTTGTCATGTATGGACTATGGCTCCTCATCATGTGTGACTCCCTCCTCATCTGGATTAGGTATTGGTGTCGTTTAACGCTCCTGCGATGAATATAGTTAGCTAAAAATTCAAGAAAGTAACCTTACAAGTCAATCTGTATGTGATGTCCACCAGATATGGATGATGAATCTTGTTATTCGGATTCATCAGTGGTTGCACAGGAAGCGTAGTCCTAGGAGTTGTTAACTCATCAAGGCGATGGTTAACCCTCTCTATCTCTGTCTTGTATGAAACTTGGACATACTCAACATCCATAATCAAGTCTAGGGCCAAGTACTGTGCATATAACTCAGGCTTAGACACCTATCCATGGATCTCTGATCTCTCCTGCCTAGAAGTGTGCGGAGACTATGAAGTATATGGCTCTGGAGATCTCTGATGTGTGGAATATGACTGATGCTATTGATAATGTGGAACTAGAGAATAATGACCTGGTCTCCAAGAAGAATGGTGAATCGGTGATTTATTACTCTAAAAGTTGAAAATAAAGCTTCTTTCCTGAGTAATTAGTTGCATTTCATTATCTATTCTGCATTTTTACCATTCAAGCACTTAGAATTAATTTCTGCATTTTAGCATGCATAATTGCATGAATAAGAAGCCCAAATTCACGTGTAAAATATCACATGTACAATACCCTATTTACCTTATTTTTATTTAGTTTTCACTAATTCATAATTGAATAAAATTAACTCTATACTGTACATACTACTAACACTAATAAATGAAAAATATCAAAAAATATTAACTTGTATTGCCCAACAAAACGCAAACGCTAGTTCAAGACTACAAGCCTTAAATCATGAATATCTCTCTAATACAATCATCTATAGACCCTACTCACTTTTTAATTAATGTACATTCAATTATCTTCAAAACAAGACCAAAATCAAAAGAATCGGAGTTCATATGTGAAACTTGGGTTTGGGCCCTTTTGTATATATTATATATAGGCTGATTTTGACCTTATTATTTTATGTAAAAAATAATTCATTTTGATTTATTTCTATGTCTTTATTTTCTCTGGTTATTGTTTAAATAAAATATTAAAAGTTCAAATAAAAATTGAGGCAAAAATCAAAGGACATAAATCAACATGAGTATTTATATAAGCTCCCTTTATTTTATTTCTTTGTTTTCTTAATTATTAAAAATCTAAAAAACAGATTAACTTGTAAATATTTATTTTACTTTTTGCTCTAATTTTATTTTGATTTTTATCTTATTTAAAAATGCCAAAAAATTGCAAAAGATAAAAACATGGTATTTTATATCTATAGGATACCACTAAAAATACTTTTTGTACATATGATTTCTTTTGATTTTGGGTCCTTCACGAAAGTTGTAGATCTCGTCGAGACGAGCAACTTTTGTGTTGATTATTTTTCATTTGATCTCTTTGTTATTTATTTTTTTATTTTTCTTTGAGTTCAATTTTTCGAATTTTCAAGGAGCAGCACGTGGCTACTCTTTGAGCTGTCACGTGTCACCCTCATTTTCTTTATTATTTTATTTTAATTTTATTTTATTTAATAATTATTATTTTTATTTTATTTTATTTTTTCTTATTCATTTTTATTTATTTTATTCATTTATTTTTATTATTTTTATTAATTTATTATATTTACTCTATTATTTTATATAATTATTATTTGAATGATTTATTCTATTTATTTTATTTATTAATATTTAATTTTAATTTTAGTTTTTAATATCATCCCCACGTGGACGCCCCTACGCTCCACGTTGCGCCCTCTCCTTCCCCCTTACTCCCGTAGTTGACCCGCCCCCCTTCGCCCGTCTCCCCCACCTGGCGGTTGTGCAATCATCAGCCATCTTTCACACACTCCGCCATCCTCCTCCTCCTCTCTCTATTGTTCATGTGGCCCAACCTCTGATTCGCGACTCCATCTCTGCTTCTCACTCTCGCCTCTATTAAGATAATTACTATTTTTAGTATTATCCTCTCTGTAATTTTCTATTTTTTGTTTCATCTTTCTGTAAATTGCCCAATGGTTCTTCTCCTATATAAGGTAACCCTTGGGCCTCTCATAATGTATCTCAGTATGTTCCCTTAACATGGTACCGGAGAGACAGTCCTAGACTGGAGTTATCGTATCCATCCATATCCCCTCCCTAACCCAAACCCTTCTTTACTCGACACCTCCCTTACCCCCCCCCCCCCCCCCCCGCGTCATGTGCCCCCTGCACCCCACGTCATCTCCATGCCTCGACGAGGCCCCGCACCTCAGGCCATCAGGTCCTCTGCATCCCTCAGGTCTCCCTACGCCCAGTGCACCCAGGTCGTGTGTTGCGCGCCCCCAGGTCGTCCTCCTGCGTGCTCAAGTCGTCCCCATGCGCCCAGATCGCCCTCCGCCACCCGCGTCCAGGCCCATAAAGTCCCACACGCACATGTCCTTCATGCCCTGAAGTCCCGCGCATCCTAAAGTCTCGCGCCTGATCCTGCGTTCCTGCGCACACAAGCCCCTCGTGCCCTGGCTCTTCGCGCCTAGGTGCCCTCGCGACCAGGCTCCTCCGTACCCTGAGCACCCCCTCCCCCCCATCCACACCTGTGCGTCCAGGCTCCAGGCACGTCCTGTGCTCCAGGCACTATGATCCCCCTCCGCAACCTGCCATCTGTATGCCCAGGTTACGTCTCTGCAGCCGTGAGTCAGTCCTTTCACAGATAATTCTGCGCTGGAGAATGTGACTTCGAACCTTTAAGTAACGCTTTCTTGCAAGCAACAGGGAATGATTCTGTAGACTCTTTTATATCAATTTGCTCTTCGATCGAATTCTGTTGTTTGGCTATCTTACAACATGTCAGATAACAGGGGTGACATCTTCTTGTCTGGAACCTTCAAGGGCCCGGCTCCCATCGTTAAGATGGATGAGACCAACTATGAGTTGTGGTCCATGTAGTTTCTCATCCTCATGCAATGCAATAACAAGGAGCACATCCTGACAGATATAGAGTCGACGGACAAGATCGGGGCAAATGTTCTTGGAAGCAAGAAGATGCATATGCACGTGTTTGGATTTGTAGGACTCTTTCTACGGAGATAACCAATGATATTCTAACTCAACCCACTGCCAAGGTAATGTGGGACACTTTGGCATCCACCTATGCACATGCGAAGAATGAGGCCAAGATCCTTCAACTACAGTTTGATATCTACAACACCAAACAGAATGATCGCCCCTTGCATGTTTACTACTCTTCGTTGCATGGCATGTTTGAAAAGCTTCAAAGCTACATGCCCACTACCACGTCTATTGAGCAACAAAAGATATATAGGAACTCCACGATGTTGGAGTCTTCATGGCTGGACTTGATACATAATATGATGCTACACGTACTCATCTTCTTACTGGAGCAACCATTCCCCATATAGAGGAGACCTATAGTCGTCTTAGCCGGCTCATCTTGCCTTTGAAAACCACATCTTCGCACTCATCAATGATGGTCGCGTCTCGTGGCCGAGGTGGGGTGATCAGTCCAAAGGATGCACCCCTCGAGGAAGAGGCGGTGGGCGCCAACGTGGTCCATGCACCTACTGCCACAAGACTGGACATGCAGAGGATACATGCTATCAGAAGCATGGATATTCTATTTCTGGTCGAGCAACAGAGCAGATTGTGTGTTCAGGGACTTCAGCTCCCCATGTCGATCCTCGCCTGGATGATATTGTCTCTCGTATTCGAGAGATCATGACTCCTGGTTCTGACATCACTACATATACCGCTGCAGTAACCAGAGCCTCTTCAAGCTCCTCAGGTATCACCTATGCCTTTACTGGTACTATGAATGCATACATGACAAAGTGGATTATGGACTCTGGTACTTCTCATCACTTGTGTGAAGACAGAACACAGCTGAAGTCCTACAGGGCTATACCACCTGGCAGATGGGTTGTCATTGCAAATGGCAACCACATACCTGTTACAGGACAGAGGGAGGTGCAGCTGACACCGTCCATGCATCTGAAAAATGTTTTATATGTTCCTGCATTTCAAATGAATTTACTTTCTATTATTCAGATCACTAAGGATCTGCATTATCGTGCCATCTTTGACCCTTCATCACTTGTGTTTCAGTACATACTCACGGGCAGGGTGATTGGATGTGGCCGTGATCAGCAGGGACTCTACAGACTGGTCCAACCTCCTCATATCAGTGTTTCTATTATACCTACTGGACCGGTCTCTCCTTATCTGTAGCATCTTAGGTTTGGACATCCTCCTCTGCAAAAGTTATGTCATGTTCTCCCTCCGATTTCTACGAGATCCTCTTTTCAGTGTGAGGCATGTCAACTTGGGAAGCATCACCGTTCCTATTTTCCATCCCGTCAGAGTCGGAGCAGTTCTCAACTATTTGAGCTCCTTCATTTAGACATTTGGCATCCTAGTCATGTTCCTGATATCCAAGAACATCGGTTTTATCTTGTAGATGTCGATAATTTTTCTAGACTTTCCTGGGTCTTCATATTAAAGAATAAGTCTGAGGTTGTATCCATTATCAAGTATTTTATTAATGAAATAAAGAATATTTTTCTGCAAATGTCAAGTATCTTCGTTCTGATAATACCTTGGAATTTTGCACCTTATATCTTTCTAAGTTCGTTAGATCCCATGGTATTGTTCACAAGACCTCATGTGTCTACACTTCCCAACAAAATGGTGTTGCCGAGCGCAAACACTGTTACTTACTTGTTGTGACCAGAACATTACTGAGCCGTGCTCCTCATACTTATTGGGGTGATGCTGTCCTTACTACTTGTTATTTGGTAAACCGTATGCCCTCTTCCGTGCTAGGAGATAAGATTCCTTACTCGATTGCGTTTCCCAAGAAGGATCTCTTCTCTCTTACACCTCGTGTGTTTGGATTTGTTGCCTTTGGTCATGATGTCTCTCTAGGACATGACAAGCTCTCTCCTAGAGCTGACAAGTGCGTATTTGTCGGCTACTCTCGTACCCAAAAGGGGTATCGCTGCTTTAATCCTCTAAGCCAGAAATATTTTGTTAATGCTGATGTTAGTTTCTTTGAGTTGGTCATGTATTTTTCTCCTATAGGCGACAGACTTACTCCATATGACTCTGATGATGAAATATACATGCCACCACCTCCTACAGTTAGTCCTTCACCTTCACCTACTCCTCCACCACCTCCACCACGTCCTCCATTGGTTCAGTTCTTGCCTTGTGTTTTTCCTTACAAACCTCATTCTGTTCTCCATGCTCACAGGCCTTGCCTATCATCCAACACACCTCAAGTATGTAATGAACATATTGTTTCTATTGATTGCACTACTGAATTAACTATACAATATGATTCTAGATAAGAGGAGTAGGTACCCTCTCAAGAGGGAAATATACAAGCCCAGGACTTGGCAGATGATCTTGACATGTTGATAACTCTGCAAAAGCATAAACATGCATGTGCTACTTACCCTCTTGCAGCCCAGATTTCTTTGAGCAGGTTGTCATAGGATTTCAGGAGATATACGTTAGCACGACCGATTTCTTTGAGCAGGTTGTCATAGGATTTCAGGAGATATACGTTAGCACTATCGGTCGTACATATACCACAGACATATTAGGAGGCTCTCAAAGATAGTCAGTGGAGGTTAGCCATGGAGGAGGAGATGGCTGCGTGATGAATCCCCATTCATCACTCTTTATTCTTTTATTTTAGCTCAATATCTTAGCAAAACATCATGCATATAGTTGTAAATACAATAAATTTTCAATAAGCATGCGTTTGTTAATAATTAATAATTAGCATGTATTGGTGCAAAAATAAAAGAATAAAGAATAAAAGAAAAAGAAAGAAATGTTTAGAATAAATATTGAGTGACCTGAACCCAAGAGAGGGTCCAAAATGGACCTGATCGCTAAATAAAATAAGTAGAGAGAGATAGGTCCACTCTACCTTGTACATACTCCTTCCCATGTATATATATTTTATTATTATTATTATTATTTTATTTTTACAAAAATAAAAATAAAAAAGTATTTTATCCCCTTGTACATATTTCTAAAAATAAAACAAAAGTAGAAAAATAAAATAAAAACAAAAGTCTTTCTCTCTAACCTTGTACATAGTACATGTACATATGTATCATATACTTATTTATTTTACACTTGTAAATAACCAATAAAAATAAAATAAAAATATTTATATACTCCAAAATTTATGAAGAAAATATATAAAATTTAAAATTGGGGTATTTAAACAAAAATAAGAAATAAAAATAATTATATAAAATACATATGTATTTTATACATGTATATAATGTAATATAATGTATATACCATAATATATTTTTTCATAAAAATAATTAAAAATCACAAAAAATAGTTTGAAAAATAACAAATATTCTTTATTTTATAAATTTTTGAAAATAATTTTGTTTGCTATTTTTAATTGAATTTGTAATTATTTTTATGTATCTTTTTTCTGATTGGTCCAGGGCGGACTGTTGACCTCGGTCAACTGTCCCCTTGGACCTTTCTTCGCCCGGATCCGGTTTCCACCCGAACTTCTCCTATTTTTCCAAACCGATCTGATCACCATTCCATCTCGATTCACGCTCCGATTATCGAGGGACGATCCAGGATACACGCCCGATGATTCTGTTAGGGATCCGTCCCTCGGTTCGCGTGTCCGCGCTCCACACTTCTCAGACCCTGCAAAGTATAAATTCTCTTGGAGCCGCATCTTCTTTCGCATCTTTGGTCGCTCCCTCGTCTCCAGTGACCTCCACCTCCACCCACGAGTGACAACGTGCGTTTGAGGGCGTTGTAGAGAGGATTCGAGTCTTGTAGCCTCAGGTCCGGCGAACTCATCGCCGTGCTACATCACGAGGTGAGCTCTAGCCTCTGGACACGTCAATCCATCGAGGCGAAGACCCTATAGGTCTCTGACTTCAGCCCAGACGATCCCATTCACCAGGTAGCTTCGATTCTCTCTTGTTCACCTTTGATTCAAGATTTTCGCATTTTTGTCAGCTTGCATTCATCACCCCGTTCCCCGTGATCGAATCCCTCATTTGCCATCCCGACGATCATAGCACCTCCATCAGACCTCTCCCCATCTTCTACATCCTTCCACTCACCTTGTTCGCCCAGGAACGAGATCCCCGGTCCTCCTCCGCCATCGCTTCGCCGAAGGGCTACGCCCTGCCTCATCCTTCATCCATCGCGCTCACTAACGGGTCAAGGCACTTTGCTCTCGACCCAGTAGCCTTTCTGTGCAGGTCTAGAGCCCAAAGGGCCTCATCTGGAGGTTTGAACATCAAAGCACAACCGCTCCAGGTCCTCAGCATCGCCAGGCCGTTCCTGACGTTCCCAGCCTCATCGGAGCATCGTCACCGCTTCGGAAAGGCACCAGCATCATTGCCCAATCTGAGCAGCTCCGGAGATATCTCAGTCGCACGTAGCAGCCGAGCGAAGCTCGCCGGCGGCGAGTTCTTCGCTGCTCTTCCAGAGGTCGTCCCGCCGTTGGATCGAGGCCTCTCCCAGTTCTAATCATTGTCGTCCATTATCCGAGGCGTCTCGACCATTCGATCCATCTGAGGATCAGATTTCAGCAGTCCATCGTTGAAAGGTTATCCAAAGAGTTCAACCGTCCGATCATGAGTGAAGAACCCTCGACCATTGGATCACCAATAAGAAGGGTATTTGCACTTAAGCCGCTTACCTATTTACATTTCCGCATTAGTCCTGTAAACATTTTTAGAAGTAGAGTATTTGCACTGTAGTCTTTCCGTCTGTGTAGCGCGTGGTTTCCACACGTTACTTTGGGACATTTGAATGTTTTCACCTGGACTTCACTGTTGTTATTAAATGGATGTTTATAAATAGGATTTGCAATTATACCCCTGAGTTCCTAGTTCACGTGCCGCCCATGCGCGAATCTGGTTGTTTTGCAAATTGAGCCCTACACTATCTCCACGTGTTACTGTTTTTCAATAATTGAATATAGGTCCCGGTGTGACGTGTTTGATTTTTGAGTCAATAAATAGCAAACACTGTCCAAAATTCATGAAATTTTGAAACATGGCTCCTGCCATGGTGTAGGAATTTCTCTAAATTTTTGATTTTATTTTTTGTCATTCATTATTATTAAAAATTCAAAAACCACAAAAATTGCCTCTGTCCGTTTTTAAAAATCAACTAAAAATATTAAATCCCCTAAAAAATTCTAAAAAATACTGATTGCTTGTTTTGAGTTGCTTTTATTTCTATCCATTTTTTTTGCATTTTCATTTATTTTTGTTGCATTTTCATTTATAAAAACCATAAAATTTATAAAAGAATAAAAAGCTTAGAAAAATCAATAAAAAATCACAAAAAACCAAAAAATGTATTTTCACTTGCTGCAGTTAGGTTTTTATTTATAGTTTGTCATAAAATTACTGTTGAAATTTTACATACATTTTAAATAATTTTAACTTGCCTTTAAATCTCAGTTGTACACTGTTTGTTATTTTTGGCCTTGTTTCATTTTTAGAAAATTCATTAGAAAATTAGAAAAATCCTCTAAAATCCACAAAAACATCTGAATATTTGTAAAAACCCAAAAATATTTTTAGTTTGATTTTTTGAGTATTTTTGGTGCTTTGAATAATTGATTAAGTGTCATTTTTTAACCTTCTTTACATTTTTTCTTATAAAAACAATTTGAAAACTATAAAAACCACCATTTCTTGTTATTTTTGGATTCCCGACTACTCCGTAGCTTTCACATGCCGTACTCCTTGTGTTCGACCATGGTAGCTATACCAGGTAAAATAAAATAGCGAAACCGCTACATTTGCTTGCTTGATTGATTTTACCTTGGTGGTCTTGAGTTTCTTGTTGACTTAGCTTCATTATTCGGGTCGCAACGACCATGCTTATTACTTAACCCGAGTATCAAGGATTTTTCGATCATTACTGCGCTACAATCATGTGGCACATGGAGTCTTGTTTCTGCTCCTGTTGATACATCAGTTGTGGGATGCAAATGGGTGTTCACTGTGAAACACCATGCAGATGGAAGTGTGGATCGCTACAAAGCGAGACTTGTGGCACGAGGGTTCACCCAGACATATGGGATGGACTATCATGATAATTTCTCCCCAGTTGCCATACATTCTACTCTACGTATTCTCCTTGTTGTTGTTGTGACACGAGATTGGCCTCTTTATCAACTTGATGTGAAGAATGCATTCCTCTATGGTGACCTACAGGAGGAGGTCTACATGCAGCAGCCACCGGGGTTCGCTGCTGAGAGGGAGTATCAGAAGGTTTGCAGGTTACACAAGTCTATCTATGGCCTTAAGCAGAGTCTGAGAGCATGGTTCTAAAAGGTCTCAGACTTGATAGAGCAGCAGGGGTTTGTAAGATAAATTGTTGATCACTCCTTGTTCATACATAAGACCCACAGAGGTATTACAGTCATTCTTGTTTATGTTGATGACATTATTATTACAGGGGATGACAAGAAGGGTATTCAGGGTGCCAAGGTTTTTCTAGGTCAGCAGTTTGTGACCAAGGACTTTGGAAATTTGCGTTACTTTCTTGGAATAGAGTTTGCCAGGAATCAACGGGGTCTTGTAATGACCTAGAGAAAGTATGTTATAGATCTTCGTTTAGAGACATGTATGGCAGATTGCAGACCAGCCACTACTCCGCTTGACCCAAGCATGAAGTTCTATGATGATGATACTGAGGAGGTCTACAAGAGAAGGTACAAAGGGCTTGTTGGCAAGCTACTATATGTAAGTATTATCAGGCCCGACATAGCATTTGCCATGAGCAAAGTGAGTCAGTTTATGGAGCAACCTAGAAAGGCACATATGGATGCAGTCCATATGATTCTGAGATACTTGAAGACTTCACCTGGTACTGGACTTCTTTCAGCAGAGGCACATCTCTCTTAGTGACAACATGCGCAGATGCAGATTATGCTGGGTGTCCAAGGGATAGAAAGCCTACGTCTGGATTTTCTGGGTTCATAGGGGATTCTCTTGTTTCATGGAAGAGTAAGAAGCAGACTGTAGTTGCTAGATATAGGGCCATGGCACAAGCTAGTACATAGTTGATGTGGGTCAGATCCGTTCTTACTGACCCGACTATAGAAGTGCCTCTTCCCATACGCCTCCAATGTGATAATCAAGCTGCTCTCTTCATTGCAAATAACCCAGCCTTTCATGAGAGGACGGATCACATAGAGGTGGATTGTCACTACACTCGTGACATGATACAGAAGGTTATTATCACTACTATGCATGCCAACTCTGGAGACCAGACAATAGATATACTTGCAAAGTCTCTAGCAAGAGGACCTTATCACAGATGTTGTTCCAAGCTGGGTCTTATTGATATCTACGCTCTAGTTTGAGGGGGAGTGTTAAGATAATTACTATTTTTAGTATTATCCTCTCTGTAATTTTCTATTTTTTATTTCATGTTTCTGTAAATTGCCCAATGGTTCTTCTCCTATATAAGGGAATCCTTGGGCCGCTCATAATGCATCTCAATATGTTCCCTTAACAACCTCGATCGTCCCTAAATACCTAGAAAACCATCAACCCCTACATCCTCCGCCAACTGCACCTTGACAGACACCCTCTCTCTCCACGACCTCGCTGCGAACCTCGATGATGACCCAACAACCCATAAAGAGTCGTAACAACCTCCAGAAGACCCATCCACCATCGGAGGGGGAAACTTCAAGCTCTATCTTATGCGTGGTGACAACAGACCGAAGGCCATCGAGTGATATCAGGTATCCCACCTCCAGGCGAGATCCATTAGATGATCTCTACTGCTGCGAGCTTCACGCAAAGCACCACCGAACTTCAGATCTATTCGTCGAGCTCTTTGAGGCAATAACCCAAGGAGAAGAGCTCCTTCAAGCTCTTGATTCCCGCATTCCCGGGTGAAGAAATCTCCGTTCTTTACTCCATTCACTTCACCGTGCATCTCATCTCCTTTTAGTGGAGCCCTTGCTCCACTTCCCCTGCCAACCATCAGTCGACCCGCTTTTTGAGTTCACCGCCTCCACCGTTGGCCGTCGACTCACACCCCTTACCTCATACCCACCTCAATCGACAGTCGTGCTCCCACCTTAAGCATCGTGTGGAGAATTGTATAATTTACCTACTGTGGGATTAAGGCTGTCAGAAATTTCTCAGGTTCGACATTCGCTCAGATTCAGCTCATTAAAAATTCGATTCAAATTCGATTCGAAAATAAACGAACCGAACCTGAACATGAGTTTGGGCTCGATAAAATAAACAAACCGAACCTCAAAAACATAGGTTCGCTCAGGTTCGGTTCGTTAAAAGTTTGATTATATACACACATACATACATAGAAGTATATATACATACATATTGTATATATACATGGAAAAACTATATTATATATCAACATAAGGGCATTCTCTTATTTTTCCAAACCCATCCAGTCATCCACTCCCTAAGTCCCTATTCCCTATTGTCGAAACCCCACAAAACCCTCCCTTAGAAATGCGGTTTTTCCCTTTGAACAGAAACACATGCACACTAGTTATTCTTAAATGAACCTTTAATGAGCCGAACCGAACCTTTACGAACCTTACTCGAGCCGAACCGAACCTGATTACAGTTTTCATTTTATCGAGTCGAACCGAGCCTGGGCTTGAAAGTATGCTAAACTAGTCGAACTGATCCTAGCTTGGTTCGCTCAGGTTCGACTCATTTACACCCCTATGTGAAATCTTTAATTGATATTAAATTAATCGTTTCTCCAAAAATTTATAATAGGTATATTTTAGTATGTTTTACAACATGCCCAAAATTCTTCGCATTTGCGTGCATATCGAGGTCACAACAAATTGATTAGTGATTTGAGTAATTGATTTTTAATAGATTTTAGATCAATTATTTTTAGGTTATGTTATTTTTTCTGAATTCCACTCAAAATGATTTTCTAGGATAATTTTATTTCTGAAAAATAATTTGGTCTTCTATTTATTAAAATTAATTTATGAAAAATCACCCTACATGCTTCATTTATCTATAATAAAATCATTTATTGTCAAAGAATTTCAAAAACATATAGTGCATTCATTTCATCATATTTCACATTCTGGCCAAGTTTTATGATATTTGGATAAAGTTTGACAAAATATTGCATTTATCCCTGAACTTGCCTGAATCTACATTTCGTTTATTATTTGCATCGGAAAATTTAAAAAATACTTCTACGAAAACCTAGGTTCTAGATCAACTATTAATTGACCTATGGAGATAGTTGCCTGACTGATTTCGACCTTGAGCTTGTCCAAGTAAAATAAAAAAATTGACTGATCTCTTTAATTGAGAAATTAATTTAGTGGTCTTTTTGATTAATCATAAGTAACCGAATACTACAACAAAAATGACATATTAAACAAGGTATTTAGTGGTTCTTCAAATGGCGTCGTTGCTGGGGAGGCAAACGACTTAGGTTCATTTTAGAGAACTTAGTGTTACTTTTTCTACTCTTTTGGAAAGTCTGATTTCCAATCTCATCTTGTGTATATTTCCTTTTTTTTATTTTTCCCATTGATTTCTTTGCTCATTTTTGTATATATGCTATCTTTTTTTACGAGGACCCAGTGCACTTAGATTAGCTTTCTTGAACCCCACACAACTTGGAGTACATTGGAGGTCGACGAGTTGTGGAGCAAGTCGAGACAAGGAGATATAAATTTATTTTTGAGAGAAATTTTACTTTATTTTTATTTGTAATTATTATGTGTAATAATTTAGCCAATTGCACATTTCCACCGGACTCCATTTGGGATCTCGTGTATGTAACTGGACATTGAACATATTATTTTTTGTGGTGAGTCGAGACATGTTCCACTCTCCGGTGAGGGTAGGGCTCGACTTGAGTGACTTGTAGGTTACATCGACACTCGTGGCACTTAGAGTTTTTTATAGGTAAAATATCATTTGCTTGTGCTCATAGTAATTAAGACCACATGTCACTTTAATAATACACACCTGAAATAATTATATTAAATCAAATATATTCCACAAAAATATAATCATCATCCACAATATAATCATAACCCACAATCATCATAGAGAAAAAAATTGATCTACAAAATTCAATTTTAAAATGATGAAAAATGAATGCTCAAACATACACTCAAATGCAAGGTTCTAAACGCAAAATAGAAGTAAAATAAACAACTAAAAATGTTCACAAGGATTGAATGGAGATTACCATAACCCAACGAGCTTTATTGCAAAATACCCAAGAGGTCGTATGCATCGCGTATGAGCTCCAAGAGGCAGGGGAGTGCTTGGTATTTAATGGACGTTTGAGGTGTGCAGCATAAATTTCTCCAATGGGACACGTGCCTTGCACATGCTATGTCTAGTTGGGGCTTGGGTGCAAAACCCTGGAACTCAGGGGTGGACGATGCAATTTTCCTATGAGGGAGGGTGTGTTGAACATGGGTAAGGACTATAGGACTTCCTTGTGAATGTGGAGAAAGGGCGGGCGTCGAGCATAATTTTACCCATCGCATGTGCTCCTCATGTGGGGGAAGAAAGGCTAGGGCATCGATGTTGGGATCAAGGCAATGGCGAGGGCTCGATGGTGGGTCAGCCGATTGTGGTTGGGTGAGGGTGCGGAGTCAGCTAAGGTGTTTGTTAAACATCATTGAAGGAGGAGAGGGCTGCGAGCGGTGATGGTGGCCTATAGTCAGAGCTGTGGCTGAAGCGGGCCATTGAGGGTGTTGAAGGGTAGTCAGTGGAGGAGTCGGTGGCTATTTGCGACATCTCACAGTTCTTAGATCGTTCTAACCTACTTAAATTCAAATCAATTCTTCCAACTAATTAAAACTTTTTGCTAGGTGTGATTTTCTATGACATGCATTTCATCTAGCATTAAATTCCAATTCTATATTGCATCCCACATGTAGAGCACGATGATCATTGTAAGTCTTCTAAACTGGGCATGCACCACTGATTCTATCAACTACATCAGTTTTTATCAATTCACTTTCCCTTGGTTTTATAACTTAAGATAAACAAAAATCGAGACTGATCATTATGCATGATGCGTTGGGTGGACTTAATCAAGTGATAATCTAACTAAAAATTGGGACTGTTAATACATACTTGACCAAAAACTTGACTAAAATATACAATTATTTTCGAGAGAGCAACTCCATCCTTGTACGCAGGTACATACCTCCAGCATAGGACAAGGTGTGTACGATGTTTCCATATATATAGTCAAGCTGTGGTGATGGCCTTCAGATAGAGTGGGTGAGGATGCACACTTTAAGGTTAGAGGCCAAATCTCTATACTTTCACCCTAATCCTCCAGGTTTGACTATTGTGAGCTTGGGAGCTGTAAGCGCTTGCCTTCAACCTTAGAGAGATGTTTTGGTGTACATCTTTTCACTATACTTCTTAGGGGCATGATATAACCCGGTAACCTGAGAAGATCATCTCTTTGATTGGGATATAGTGGGAGCATATGTTGGGCATCAGGAGACACACCTTGTGTGTTTGTATAATAAAGATTTGTTGGAAATGTGAGCCCACGGCGAGCCATCATGCAATAAATGTTATTGCAAATATCATTCCCTGATCTGAAATGAAGAATAAATAATTTGCATAATAGGTACCTTAGTACAATTAGGATTATGTACCATGGCCATCTTGATGATCATACAACTGTTGATTCAACTGATGAATCATAGAGGCTGGTGCTTGGATGAATATCTAAAGAGTTAGATTGAGGACTCATCAAGCACCGTCAAATGATTGTTAAAGAGATGATCTCCAGCCTGAGTAGGAGATGGCAATCCTTTTCTCTAAAGGCTGATATCTGACCGACCTCTTGATGCAGGTCCTCTGCATAGGAATAGAGATTCGGAGGTGTCAGATTAGTTAGGTCAAAGAGCTGACTTAACGAGATCGAGATAACCAAAGTCATATATCGTATGCTGTCACGATACAGGCACGCATCCTCTGACCGGAGACAGATGTGTTGCTATATGTCTGAGTATGTATATTTGGCAGACCAATAGGTTGATGACCTAACCAAGGTCTATACACCGACGCGCTGGTGTGCATATAAGGGCATATGGGTAATACGATCTCTCGAAGGGATCATGCAGGTTCATTTATTGAACCGGAAGACATGAGCTCACTCATTAGATATTGGGAAGAATCAAATTCCATACACGGTCGTCTCGCTTTGGAAGCTTGACTGAATTTGTAGGTTTGATATATACTTTTGGAAAGTATATGATCAAGACCTAGGTATGATATATGTTTTTGGAAAGTATATGATCGATACCAACTCCCAATGATCGAATGAGAAACTTACTGATAAAACCATGAAGTAGACAATATAAGTTGATCAAATACTTCAGGTTTAATCTGAGTCTTCCAGTATGCAGGATGTACATGTATTGGGAATACCTGAGGGTGATGTGATCATAAACGATTGTATAACCATGACGCTTCTATTCCTAGGGAGTGATGAAACAGGTCTGGATTTTAGTGACTCCTCTCATTAGAGAAGTAATCTGATCTTGGTCCAAATGTTGGACATTGATCTGACTGTGATTCAGATTCAATAAGAGATTAGATTTGCGATCTTTATTTAGTCAAGCATCTATGGGAGGCCCCCGATCTGGATTAGAGATATGATCTCAATATCCAAGTCACTATACGTGGAACAATACAATCTCCCTGTCCTTATCTCCAAGTATCTGCGGAGAAAACACATTATCCTTGAACGAGTTCATGGATAATTCTAATGTTGATAATATGTATCTGAGCATTGAGAAAATGGATAATTAAATATGATTTAATTATCATGAGTAATATGAATTTGATTCATATTATAATGAGAGAATTATCTTAGATAATTAAATGTGATTTAATTATCAAAGATATAAATAATGTGAATGTGATTCATATTATTTGGACACAAGAGAATAGAGATCCGAGATGACTAAATGTGATTTAATTATCATGGATATGACTAATGTGGATAGCAATATCCATATTAGTCATATATATTATAAATGTGATTTATAATATATAAGAGAGAGCTAATTGTAATTTACATTTGTTAATTAAATGCTAATATGAATTGGATTCACATTGGATATTAAATTGAAAATATAATTTACATTTTGTTTTGGGTTGTGAATGTGATTCACAAATTTCTAATGGCATGATTGCAATGTTCACAAAATAAATTGGATTTATTTTTGTGAAATAATTTGCAACAAAAGTTATTGCAAATATTGGAGAGAATCATGAGATAATGCAGTCTCATGTAATATAGAAAAGGAGGCTCCCTTCCTAATGAGGAGAGGGGACGACCACAATTCCATAAGGAATGTGGTGGCCGTCCACCCTCCTTATGGAAGGAGGCTTGCCTCCTTTCCTATTTCTCCAATGGAGATTGATTTGATATAAAATCAAATTATATTTATTGTATATTTGTTTTTTTTTATTAAATTAATTGTTGTTGTGTTTTTAGCAACAAATCATGACCATTGAAAGAAAAACAAATTATTGTGAACCATTGGATTTGTGTTGTCCCATGGATTGAGGTCCATGGATCCCAAAACCCTATAAAAGGAGAGGCACCCCATTGCTCTTCTTTACACAAGTACACATATAGTTGAGACAACAAATCTCTCTCTCTCTCTCTCTCTCTCTTTCTCTCTCTCTCTCTCCCTCTCATGACCGTCCACCATGGATGCCCTAGAGAGGTTCTACATCGCCGCGGCATCGTCGTTATGCTGCCCGATGGTTTGCTCGTGGATCTCCGTCTCCTTCGGTGCGCCCCGCTCGTGAAGGAGACATCGTATCTTGTGTGTCGAGATCAGGAGATCCGCCGCTTGGATCATCAACATGGATTGCGAGAAGCACGCGGTTCATCCCCGCGCTCGCAAGCGTCTCCTCCGTCGGATCGGACTTGAGACAGGAGGTCTCTTTGTTTAGAGACTCGATCGCAACCACGCTTCAAGAGGTAATCCTAATACTTGTTTGTGGTTTAGCGAAACGATCTGAGAAGTGTTCTTGGATCATGTGGTTTCATCACATGAAAAATTTTTAATTTCCGCTGCACAGAACAACTAGTACGACTAGTCGTTCTTCGTCGTATCCGATACGACGATCACGCTTTCATGATGCGCTTGAGGATCTAACCATATCCTTCAAGTGGTATCAGAGCCTTAGGTCAACGGTTTCGAATATGATTCGCAAACCGAGGAAGACTTGGGTTCGTTAAGGTCGCGAAAGTTTTTATCGCATTTGATTTCACAGATCTGTTTAGTAAATATTTTCGGCCATGTTTAAAATGTTTAAGAACGAATTATTTACTTGGATTTTGTTCCCCATTAAATAAGGAAACCATAGGATCTGAGTTTGCGTAAATCGGATTTCGTATGCTCAAGATATGATTGATTTAATGAACATGTATGCACTGTTGCGGGAACTGCAGATCTTAACATGATTAAAGAGTTAATTACTGTTATGATCCGCCTCCAAATGCATGAAACTCTACTTGGGTTCTGTCCTAAATCAAGTTAGCAATCTTTGCAAATAGATTTTGTCTAATTTGGATTTAAATTGATTGAGATATGTTAATTTTAGTGAGTAGGGTCACTACTAAAATTGCAGTCCTAATCTAGAACCAAGTGATTGCCAATTAGTGAAATTAATTGTTAATTTCGTGGAATAATCATGAAAAATATTTGTGAAATATTGGAAGATGATTATTTGCCTAATTGGCTTGTCCTCAATCAATTAATTGATTAGATTTGATCTAAATCATAATTGGAAACACAATCTTCAAACTTGATGCTTGAATAGGATTGGGAATTTGTGTAGCAAATTTCCTTATAATAAAAAAATGTTTTGATTATTACTATATGGTATAATTTCGGTTGAAAAACCGATGATCATCTCAAGTACAGATTAATATATCTGGCATTATGCTTTCCCGAGGTGGATATGGTGTCTAGTCGGAGAGCATTGGGGTTGCGGGTTGCAACGTATGTGGTCCGTCCCACTCTCGTCGTTACTGGCCATGACAGCGGGTGGGGACTGTATAATGCCGGAGAAAATCAAGGTGTATTCTCTAATTATTAAAATTTGAATTAACACGTATTTTGAGATATTACCATATATATATTCAAGTAAAAATAATCAAGTTTGTTGATTGAATTGGATTGATAATTAATTTAATATGATTAAATTAATTATGTCCAGTTGAGACACTCTATTATGAATAGAGTTATTATTTCCCTTGGAAGAATTAATTATATGAATGTGATTCATGATAATTAATTAAAATTTGAATATGATATGGAGGATCACATAATTGACATCCATGATCTCCCGTCAAGGCGAAGGGTTCCGTCGCCAGATATTGTATGTAGGAGACGCCTGTCCGAAGTGACAGCTCCTGCATACAATCCATTTGGATCGGGCTCTTCGCTTCTCGAAAGAGTAAGGACGTATGCGTAGTGACCCCAATATCGGATCCTCATATTATTGGGGCGATATTGAATTGCACATAGCGAGTTGTATTCCTGTTGACAGTTGGTTCAATTAATAACGGGTCAACATTGCCTTAGGGGTGGTGGGCCCGGGTGTTAAAGACCGAATTGGGAAATGCATGTTGGACTTGCAAGGCGGAATGTGTTCCCGCTTCTTTTTATCGGAGTTGCAGATTCTCATATTATTGGGATGCAACAAAGATAAGGAAGGAGATCCCAGATCTTGCTGAGATATGTTGGTAAGTATATCTCTTACATTGAAAGTAAATAAGGGAATGAACTTTCAGTGTTGACTAGGCAAGACAACTTTGATATAAAAATTCCTAAATCAAAGTAAGATATGTATACATAAATTTATGCAAATTTCTTATTTCAGATAATACTTCATTAAACCCACTCAACATTATACTCAATAATAACCAGTAAGATATCATGGATTGGACTCATGATCCAGATATTGTGCTTGCAGTTGGACACATAATGTATGTGGTTGCAACATGCAAGTCTCCTCATACTAATGAGGAATGACAATTAAAATAGATAATAGGACTATAACCCTAGGGTTTGTATGTCTCTATAGTCTTGATCTCATCGGATGTATTTTGGAAGTGACATGTCGATGATGATCACAATTATCAATTAATCCTTATAAAAATCAATGAAGATATTCTGGCATATATATGTGCTCTCAACATTTAATCATGAATGACGTGGTTCTCTACATCATGTAGAATGGTAGCTCTATGAGAGATGATGTATTCAAATTGTTTGAGTACCTACCTGAACCTATGTTTTAAGAGTTTAGATGGATGTAGATGATGAGTGTCATCATTCTACTATCTTTACTCTAGTCATTCATGAAGCTTCATAATATTCATATTGTATGAATTTAATGAAGCATGTATAAGTGTTGAAATAATCTTATTTTGAATTCTTTTGAATTTAACATAAGAGATCATGTAGTCTTAAGCAATGGTTGCTTATAGATAAAGGAGCACAGTGGAAGCATGCGTTGGACCCAAGTAAGAAGTATGGTCAAAGAGTTGATTGTACATCTATAACTTCCATATGTCATCCAAAGAGTTGGATGAATGCCAATACTGCAATAAGTTAATGTGTTGATAGTATGACTATCAAGTCTGTCTAGAATCCTTAGAGAAGGACTCATATAGAGTATCAGAATAATCTGCATAAATCATTGATATGTACTTGCTTATTGAATAAGATAAAGTCTTATAATTATATCTCAATCTTCTAAAAACACTTGCAATGGGTTGCATATGTTTTAGAAGACTAGAGAATTTGATCTTCAGGTTTAATAGTCATCTACATGGATTTTGATGCAATTGTTGCAATAATTTCCATTGGATCACTAGACTTCATAATTTCAGTGGGAGAGCCCTTAGTCTTAAAGAATGTCTTTATGACATGGATATTAGAATACATTCATTATTTATTTCTAAATGTTGGAAATAAACATGAATTCTGTAATAAATCTATCATAAAGAGTTATGATGGAGATATTTCAGATAGTAATCTAAAATCTAGTGGACTCTAATAAATTAGAAAATTAATGAATGGTTCATTAACATTTCTAAATACTGAAATTAAACCTTAATATCAATAGGAGGATAAAGATCATTTGACAATGATCTAGCATCAAGCCTTGTACATTTGCCTATTGATTTGATCATTAGACTAGTAAGAGATGAAACTTTAGAATGTCTAAAATTTCAAAACTTACATACTTATGAATATTGTATTCAAAGAAAAATGTTCAATACACCCTTCTTGGGAATGGTGTAAGATGTCAAGGTATTCAGGATCGCATACATATTGATGCATGCAGATCATCTATATCATAGTAAACATTATGGATATATGATATCTACTGATGATTATGTATGATATGAGATTTCTTCTCTTCACTTAGAAACCTTTGAAATGTTCAAAGATTTCATCGTTTTTGGTTTACAACCAAAGTTTGAAGGAAGTTAAAATGAATTTGATCTAATCAAGGTAGCTTGTACCTGTTAGATGAATTCAAAGGATACCTTATGGAGATATGAATATCATTTCTATCTCAATCCTCCTAACACACCTTAACTCAATAGAGTTATAGGGAGATACAATTGGATCATGTGTGACATGATCTTATCAATGATGAATTTTAGCGTAATATCCCTTAGTTTCTAGGTATATATGTGTAGTAGAGACTACGATGTATATCCTTAATAAGGTTCCATGCAAGATGGAATATAGCACTTGAGAGTGCTGCTTCATTAGGAAAATAAAGGATGGTATTGGATACCTACTTTATGTCCTTGAGATTCTTAAAATATCTCATCTCTGAGAATGTGATTCTTAGAGGTTGAGACTCTTGAGAATCAAGATGAAAATGAAGTGAAGGAACTCATTTAATCTTGAAAAGATAATGAGGCTCCTGAAATTGGAAACTAAAAGGAATATTAAAGATGAAACACAAATACCTCTTCAAATGAGTTTGAGGATGGATTCCATGTGTCAGAGAAATCTGACAATGATCGAACTTCATCTGATGAAGCTTCTGAAGATCATAGCATGGATAGATGGATGTTAGCAATAAAAGTCTAATGTAGACTTCATATACAAGTGTTGTATATGGACCCTCGAGGATCCACCTATATGGGTAAGACCTGTAAAGGTGTAAATGGATCTTCAAGAGAAAGGGAACCTGATGAGAAGGTAGAGACCTTCAAAGCACGGTTCGTAGCCACGAGCTACACACCGGAAGAGAAGACATTGCTTGCAATGAGACTTGCTCTTCGGTGACCATGCTTAAAATCATCGGAATATTGCTAACCTTGGCTACACAACTTGACTATTGCATCTTCAAGATGTAAGTCAATATTGCATTCCTCTATGAATATCTCTCTGAGGATATTCACATGAAGTAGCCCCATGGCTTCATGGTTGAGGAAAGCAAGGTGTGCAAGCTAAGAAATCCATCTATGGACTCAAATAAGCTTCTTGAAGTTGGACCATAAGATTTGATGAAATTATAAATGTTATGATTTCAGATAGAATCTTGATGAGCCCTGTGAAGCTTAGTAGGAGTGCCTTTGTGTTCATCGTGCTAAATACAGATGATATCCCAGTCATTTAAAATGATATAAGGATAACAATGAGTATTTTATTATCTGGTTGTTCCATAATTTGAGATACGATCTCAAGGAGACCTCTTGGATCTTTGTTCTGATGGTGTTCAGGAGAAAAGTGAAGAGGGTATTGGGACTGTCACATTAGTAGTACACCTTGGACATATTCCATTTTATGGAACATTCCAATAAAAGGCTTCCATCCCTTAAGATATGGTTCTGACCTATCTGAAGGGATAGCACCTCAAAGAGTTGAGGAAGTGAATGCTAGAACTACTTGCACTTGTGCATTAGTTACGAGAAGCTGAGTGTATGCTAGATGTGTACAAAAGCCAGATATCTGCCATGCAATGGGAGTAGTAAAGTATTGCTAATCCTACTATGGAGAGAAAACACTTGATTGTAGTAATAACAATATCTTCATAGAGGACAAGATTTTTGAGATAGTGATCTCAAAGTCTTATCTTCAAAAGCTTAAGACTTTATAGATGGAGATCTAAAAGGTCTTAACTTTGGATACCTTTGGAGATAGAGATCTCCAGGAATAAGGGTATTCTGATAAGGATTATGGAAATGCTGGTTATGATAATTATTAAGATGTAGTGTCAAGGACACTATACATAATAAGATTGAGTATTGGTTGCATAAGATGCAACATTCGCATTAGATGTGAGCACTGTTACTGGGGATATGCAAGTGCCGTAAAAGGACTTGGCATAGTCTCGCAGGAACAGAGTGACTGATCAGCTTACCTAGCTATTTTCTAAATAGCCTATGATTGTCACATGAGTGAGGGTTTAAATGATTAGCCCACCAATGGCTCTTTGGGCTAGTGGGAGATTGTTGGAAATGCGAGCCCACGGCGAGCCATTATGCAATAAATGTTATTGCAAATATCATTCCCTGATCTTAAATGAAGAATAAATAATTTGCATAATAGGTCCCTTAGTACAATTAGGGTTATGTACCATGGCCATCTTGATGATCATACATCTGTTGATTCAACTGATGAATCATAGAGGCTGGTGCTTGGATGAATATCTAAAGAGTTAGATTGAGGACTCATCAAGCACCGTCAAATGATTGTTAAAGAGATGATCTCCACCCTGAGTAGGAGATGACAATCCTTATCTCTAAAAGCTGATATCTGACCGACCTCTTGATGCAGGTCCTCTACATAGGAATAAAGATTCAGAGGTGTCAGATTAGTTAGGTCAAAGAGCTGACTTAACGAGATCGAGATAACCAAAGTCCTATATCGTATGCTGTCACGATACATGCACGCATCCTCTGATCGGAGACAGATGTGTTGCTATATGTCTGAGTATGTACATTTGGCAGACCAATAGGTTGATGACCTAACCAAGGTCTATACACCGGCGCGCTGGTGTGCATATAAGGGCATATGAGTAATACGATCTCTCAAAGGGATCATACATGTTCATTTATTGAACCGGAAGACATGAGCTCACTCATTAGATATTGGGAAGAATCCAATTCCGTGCACGGTCGTCTCGCTTTGGAAGCTTGACTGAATTTGTAGGTTTGATATATACTTTTGGAAAGTATATGATCAAGATCTAGGTATGATATATGTTTTTGGAAAGTATATGATCGATACCAACTCCCAATGATCGAATGAGAAACTTACTGATAAAACCATGAAGTAGACAGTACAAGTTGATCAAATACTTCAGGTTTAATCTGAGTCTTCCAATATGCAGGATGTACAGGTATTGGGAATACCTGAGGGTGATGTGATCATAAACGATTGTATAACCATGACGCTTCTATTCCTAGGGAGTGATGAAACGTGTCTGGATTTTAGTGACTCCTCTCAGTAGAGAAGTAATCTGATCTTGGTCCAAATGTTGGACATTGATCTGAATGTGATTTAGATTCAATAAGAGATTAGATGTGTGGTCTTGATTTAATCAAGCATCTATGGGAGGCCCACGTTCTGGATTAGAGATATGATCTCAATATCCAAGTCACTATACGTGGAACAATACAATCGCCCTGTCCTTATCTCCAAGTATCTGCGGAGAAAGCGCATTATCCTTGAATGAGTTCATGGATAATTCTAATGTTGATAATATGTATCTGAGCATTAAGAAAATGGATAATTAAATATGATTTAATTATCATGAGTAATATGAATTTGATTCATATTATAATGAGAGAATTATCTTAGATAATTAAATGTGATTTAATTATCAAAGATATAAATAATGTGAATGTGATTCATATTATTTGGACACAAGAGAATAGAGATCCAAGAAGATTAAATGTGATTTAATTATCATGGATATGACTAATGTGGATAGCAATATCCATATTAGTCATATATATTATAAATGTGATTTATAATATATAAGAGAGAGCTATTTGTAATTTACATTTGTTAATTAAATGTTAATGTGAATTGGATTCACATTGGACATTAAATTGAAAATGTAATTTACATTTTGTTTTGGGTTGTGAATGTGATTCACAAATTTCCAATGGCATGATTGCAATGTTCACAAAATAAATTGGATTTATTTTTGTGAAATAATTTGCAACAAAAGTTGTTGCAAATATTGGAGAGAATCATGAGATAATGTAATCTCATGAAATATAGAAAAGGAGGCTCCCTTCCTAATTAGGAGAGGGGACGACCACAATTCCATAAGGAATGTGGTGGCTGTCCACCCTCCTTATGGAAGGAGGCTTGTCTCCTTTCCTATTTCTCCAATGGAGATTGATTTGATATAAAATCAAATTATATTTATTGTATATTTGATTTTTTATTAAATTAATTGTTGTTGTGTTTTTAGCAACAAATCATGACCATTGAAAGAAACACAAATAATGTGAACCATTGGATTTGTGTTGTCCCATGGATTGAGATCCATGGATCCCAAAACCCAATAAAAGGAGAGGCACCCCATTGCTCGTCTTTACACAAGTACACATATAGTTGAGGCAACAAATCTCTCTCTCTCTCTCTCTCTCTTTCTCTCTTTCTCTCCCTCTCATGGCCGTCCAACATGGATGTCCTAGAGAGGTTCTACATCGCTGCGGCATCGTCGTTATGCTGCCCGATGGTTTGCTCGTGGATCTCCATCTCCTTCGGTGCGCCCCGCTCGTGAAGGAGACATCGGATCTCGTGTGTCGAGATCAGGAGATCCGCTGCTTGGATCATCAACATGGATTGCGAGAAGCACACGGTTCATCCCCACACTCGCAAGCGTCTCCTCCGTCGAATCGGACTTGAGACAGGAGGTCTCTTTGTTCAGAGACTCGATCGCAACCACGCTTCAAGAGGTAACCCTAATACTTGTTTGTGGTTTAGACGAAACGACCCGAGAAGTGTTCTTGGATCATGTGGTTTCCTCACATGAAAAAATTTTTTAATTTCCGTTGCACAGAACAACTAGTACGACTAGTCGTTCTTCGTCATATCCGATACGACGATCACGCTTCCGTGATGCGCTCGAGGATCTAACCATATCCTTCAAGATTGACTGATTACCTAAATAAAATCGAAAAGATAACAGTCGGACCTTTACGACCATCATTGTGTTAATTCCGTGAAATAAGGGTTTGCTCTTGTCTTTGTCCGTTTGTGTGTTGTTATATGCACTTGAACGTTTTCTACCTTGATGTGCTTTCTTTTCATCATTTCCCTTCAAAGATGTCGGGGTATTGGTCATCATACCTGAACCCTTTGGATCACTTCTCCTTGACCATTTACCGGCCATCTTCTCCATCTTACACCTCCATATACCCTCCATCCCATTCCAACTATGAAGTCAAAACATGGACTGGCTTGTACACTTCTTCGCACCTCACACCTACCCCATATTCTCACAGTCCTGATCCACTTCCATCTTGTGCTAACTCATCGTATTCTCGGGCGCCTGCTGGAATTAAAGAACCATTTGAAGAGCAAGCTACTGCTGAGACAAATGATTGGTAGAATTACCTACCTCCACATACCTCATTTGATTCTCATCTGATTGTTGGGACGGGTCATCAATTCACACGTTCAAACTTTGACTTGACCTTAGGATATAACATGGTCGAACAAATAAACTGAATGGAGAAGCATGTACATTATGATTTTTCAGACTTGACTGACCTTAGTTATCAAGATCATATTGACCAGCCTTCATACCAACCATTCGTAGAGCCTACACATCCAGGGGATTGGACCCATGGGATCAATCTATAAACCCCCTATTTATTGACTCCACCACATGAGGATCCAATCAATTTCTGCCACACGAATGGTCTATATTTAATCCAACACTACATGGCAGAGTCTATGTATGTTGATTATGAGACCCCAAGTTCTCAGTAGTGTCCTCCAATTGAACAGACTTCACCGATGAGTTGTCATGGGAACATTTTGTAGGGTGACATTTCCTGACTTGTCAGGAGACATGAATCAATTGAGGATAGGTTGAGAAAGGTCACCGACCTATTGATTTCATATGTTGTCATCCTGGGTATGAAAGTGGACAATGACATGATTGGATTTGATGTTGAAAACCAAGAGAACAATAGAGAACCCGAACACTCTGTACAACCGGAGTCAACTCTGCCTCCGTCTTCTACTAACCACTTGCCCTCCAATATCGAGGCTGCATTTCACCCTTCCTTCCTTCACATATCAAAAATCCAAAAAATTTGAAAATCCCCAAAAGACCAAAAATTTAAAAATCAGACAATCTCATAAAGTAGAAAATGAAAATGATTTTAAAAAATTGGATTCTACCCTTAGGGAAGCCATTGTTGAGGAATTGATTATTAAGCTTCCCATAATAAAGGCTATAGATCACTTCCCCAATCTCAAAAGATTTATGAAGAATAAATTGGTGCCAAAGAGGTCGAGCAATAAGAGAACAAGGACAAAAAGACACTTAGTATCTATGGCCACCTCCTTGGTGATGGGGAGGAAGACCAAGAGCCGCAGAGTGAAGCAATTGCCCCGAGTTAAAATTTCGATTGAATTTGGATTTATAAAACATCTAAAAATCTCAAAACCCTAAAATTCTTATAAAAATCATTAAAAATTCTAAAATAATAAAAAAAATGCAATTTCTCTTTCTATTACTTAGTTTTTATTTCCAGTATTCATAAAAATTTTCTCCCGATTTTTAGAGGTGAATTATATATTTTTAATTAGCCTTTCAAATCTGGTTGCACATTGATTCTGATTTTCAGCCTCTATTTTTATAAAATCTATTAAAAATCACAAAATTCTGAGAAAATTACCAAAAACACTTAGAAACCTATAAAATATAAAAATAAATTTATTTGAATTTTCTGAGTTGTTTTGGAGTGTGTAATAAATTGTTGTTTGTGTGCTTTTTGCCTTCTCTTCATATTTCCTTCATAATTAAAAACTCAAAAAAATAAAAATCTATAGAAACCACCAAAAATATTTTATCTATTTGTTTCATTTTTTGACTACTTCATAGGCCACTTGGCCAATCCATGCTCCTTGAGTTCGACCATGGTCGCTATACCAGGCTAAATAAATAGTAAGACCGCTTATTCAGTTTTTGACTAATTATTCTTATTTGGTGGTCTGATTTTTTTCTTGTTGAGTCCAATCTGCGAGATCCAGGTCGCAATGACCCTGGATTGATTTTATTCCTACTTGAATTTTGTGGGATTTATCGGCTCATAAGAATGGCGCCGTTGCTGGGGAGCACAACTTAGTAGTTATTTTTTATTCTTCGCGGTTTTCTTTTTCGTGGCTTTTCTATAGATATTTGTAGATATCTTTGCTTTGATTTTCTTTGCAGATTCTTAGAATAATCTGTGTCTGACATACATTCTTGTTTGATTTCTTGCGAGGGCCCGAGGACCGAGGCAACTTTTTCGGAAGCCGAAGCAATCACGGGAGTCAGAGGCGGCTCTTTTCTTCAAAGCGCCGCAGGAGAGCAGGAGGAGCCGAGCAGGAGTGCGTGAGCCGCGAAATAGCCGCACAAATAACTGTAGAATAGCCATAGTATAGTTTAGTTTTATTTTCTACAAAACATTATTTGTAATAATACAGGGACAGACTTGGACTTTATCGGTGACTACCAGGGTCTGTTTCGCCGAGCACCGGTGTGCTCGGGGGACCTCACCATGTTTTTCACCGATTTTCAGTTTTTATCGTATTTTATTATAACTGCTTGTCTGATTTACGCGGTTTTGACCTTAGATTAGGATTTTCTTCTGATTGTGACGTAATTGATTAGGATCCAAACCCTAGTTATCTGCCTGCACCTATTATATCGTAATTGGACATAATTAATTAAATCACAATAAAATTCGGATTACTTAGACTCTAGTCCACGTGCCTTGAGGAGTCACATACAACGTGTGCATGATCCGTTGTGGCGGACACCGAGTGGATCCCAAGATAGGACTTCGTACTTAGGTTCGAGTACCCGGCTATTGTTCTTATCGTGTAGAAATTGCTCTGTTTAAGGTCGGATTCTCGTGCATCATATAGGTAGTTTATATTCAGTCTTTACTTTTATGCGTGGATCACTCTGCATGTAGACTGCTGGAGTAAGGTACACATCTCTTACTCTGCATGCACCATTGATTTCATCGCGTATCGGCTTTTTCGTCTTCTCCCCTGTTTTCAGACTTAAATATTCAGGAGAACCGAAAAATTTGTGAGGCGTTGTTTGATCTGAAAAATACCTAAAAAAAGAAAAACTATAAAATTGGGACTGCGAAACACACTTGACCCTAAAAGAAACCTCACTTAAAAATTTATCTTGGGGAGAGTAACCCCCTCATTATCTGGTTTGGATGAGCGAGAGAGCGTCCCACACACTAGGCTAGAGCCATATTCGATCTCCGATCAGACTACCAGACTTTTATACGGGACAGTATGTTGGGAGGATTGGATTCCCATCAGCTCACATAACCGCTCTGATAGACTGACTTGATCACCTAAATAAAAATTGACAAGATAATTGACCGAACGTTTCTAGTCTTCAGCTCTGTGTTGAGTAGGTGAACCTGGGGTTTGTTTGCTCGTCTTGTGTGTTTCCAGATCTCATCCGCCTGACTCGGCAGATCAAGATGATGGGCAGAAGGTCTCTTAGGCAGCCTCTGGCTGCACCACTTTTTAGCACTCCGGCCGGTTCATCTAGGTTGTTCATGAGAGCTGAGAACTGCTCTCCGAACCCGAGTTCGATTCCGCCCTATTCCCCCTCGACCACCTTTCTACCAGTCCAGAGATAACAGTACCAGATGAGAAACAACAGACATATGATTTATCGGCACCTGAGTTTGGGTCTTTTGCATTTGCAGAGACCATGGCCAGCAGTGAGGAGCACACCGAGGGTCAGCGACCGGAGACGACGACATATGTATTGGACCAGGGTGCGATCAACAACACCATGTTGTCTTCCCTCGAGACGATGCAGCGCTAGATACGGGATCAGGGAGCCTTCATGGTGGAGATGAGGAGAGAGATGGAGAGGCTGAGGAGAGTGCGAGAGCAGCCGAGAGCCACAGGGGAGAGGGATCCAAATCAACCAGAGGAGCCAATCCAGCCGGCAGAGCAGCCGAGACCGATGCGGAAGTTCCACAACCCTAGATCGACACTTACACACCACTGGGTGGTACTTCCGGCGATCGTGGGAGACTTCAGGTTTCCCCCATAGACACTTCAGATTCTTCCCCGCTTCCGCGGGCTCGCCATTGAGGAGCTCCATCTGCATCTCCAGGAGTTTGAGATGATCTGCAGAACCGTCCATGATCGGAAGGTGGACGAGGACACCATTCGGATGATTGCCTTCCCGTTCTCCCTTGCCGACAGAGCAGCCAACTGGCTGAAGCATTTTGCGAGATTTGTGTACATCTAGGAGAAGCTCCGCATCGAGTACTTGAACAAGTACTATCCACTCGGGTGGACCAATGTAGCGAGGGCCCTGATCAGCAACTTGTCCATGCTCCCCAACGAGCAGTTTCATGAGGCATGGGAGAGGTTCAGAGAGCTTACCGACAGATGCCCGCACGATGACATCACGAAGTCGAACCTAGTTTAGAGCTTCTTTTGCGGACTGACACCAGAGCTGCAGGTCCTGGTGAATGATTCTTGTGGCGATTCTTACTTCACCAAGGGTGAGGATCAGGTCTGGGCCATATATGAGGAGATGGTTGAGAACTACACCATTATGTCCCAGACCCGCCTCTACACTCAGGGACGTCCCTAACCACAGGCTGTGCAGTACCAGAGGATAGCACGGGTCAATGTCGGTCCTTCTACTCCGTCCGCGGTTTTCTGAGTCTGATACAAATCCCTCGGAGTAAGAGGTTGATTGGGCAGAGTTTGATGATTGGATACCGTGTCTAACTTCCACTGAGCCTACAACTAGGGAGGAGGTTGATTCCATACAGAGAAGAGACAGTCCAGCAGAGCAGCCTCCGCCAGATTCAGATTGCGAGCGAGAGTTCTCATTCTCCCATGTAGATTTGGCAGCATTCACTCAGACTTTCAGAGGCCAGATCCACCAGCACCTACTTGTCCAGAGCTGAAGCAACTACCGTATATTCTGTATTTTCTTTTTATAGGATAAGTAATATTAATAGAATATATATAATAATGGATTGTATAGGGACAAATATAACTAAAAATATCAAAAAATTGTAGAAATAAATACTTTTGGGTTTTAAATGATTTTTACAATTTTTGTGACTTTTAGTGAATTTTTCTAATTTTTATATATTTTTAAAGTAACAAATATCTTGAATTAGGGATAAAATAATAAACTGATGAAATGGAAATTAAAAATAAAAAATACATACAAATTTTCCAAATCATATTTTGTATGTAGATAATAATATAAAGAAAATTAAAAAGTGGAAAAATATATTTTTGGATGTTTTAGGAAATTTATATTTTTATCAAATGTTTTGGGGGTTTTCAATTTTTAAGAGTTTTGTTTTTCATTTTTTTGTGGTTTTTGGCCTAAAGACTAAAAATATATAAATAAGCAACATATATTTTTTGGGTATTTTTCAGAAATGCTTTTATATTTTTTTAGTATTTTATACGCTAGATAGGGACTGTATGTGCTCTAAATGATTTTAAATAAATATCAAAAGATTCAATATTGTGAATAAAAATCATGACGTGAAACTTCAAGCAATTAGGAACCTATATATATTTTCATGATTTTTGGAGCACAAAGCTATTTTAAATAAATACAATAAGCATACAAAAATATAATTATGGGTAGAGGCATATATGTAAATAAAATAAACTCCAAGGGCCTCTGTGTAATTTAACCAAAAATATACAGTGTACTTGAAACTTTATTGGACAAAAAACAAATACGAAAAAGTAGGGGTAGACTTACAAAATGGCCACCTCACGTGGGACAACACGTGAGGTGACCTGGCATGGACCCATATGTAATGTAACAACACCATAGGGGTTGATATGCAATTTTCCCCATTTTATTTACATGTTACAATTTATTTACAAGACTAAATAATAAATGTAAAAGGAGGGGGGTAGATTTAGCAATTTACCCTATTAATGCGCGGGACGGACGGCCCGATGCACTTCACTTTGGTCCACGTCAGTGCACTATAGGACAAAACTGCCCAATTATTTGAAAATAAATAATTAAAAATAGTATTTGATTCTATTAATATTTTATTATAAAATAAAAATGTTTATTATTTTATGTAATATTTCAGTATGATTTTTATTTATTTTTTTTGATGTAGTTAATTTTTATGGGTATATTTGTAATTATATTCATCTATGTTTTGACTATTTTAATTTTATTTTATATATCTTATTTTATTATTTCATATATTTATAACTTATTTTTAGGTATATAAATGTATTTTTATTGTATTTTTATGATATAATATATACACGTAAATAAATATAGATATAGATTATGTAGGTATAAATACATGTATTTTGTATTCTATTTTATTTTATGTATTTTTTGGTTTTATTTTAGCTTTATGTTTTTAATAAATATATAAATAATATTTCCAAGAGTACAAATATATAGATGAATAAAAGAATTAAAGAATAGATTTCCCTTTTATTTAGTTACAAGTATTAGCATTGGTTTTTTACCAATATATTTTGTATACTTAATTTATTTTAATGTTTTATTGGTTATATTATTATGGTTTTAATATGTTAATGAATTATAGGTATTATTTAAAAAATTATAAAAATAAAATTATAGAAACAACAAAGATTAAATAAATTGAATATTTTATTCAGGTATGATGTACAATAGGGGTTCAAAACCTAATTTTCACACCTTAACTCTGAAAAATATGAAACCATTTCTTTAAATAGCTTATTAAAAGTTATATACAATTAGAGTGATTTTAATAAATTTTGAGTTTTTACTTGAAAGATATGGGTTTGGGAAGTTTGTGTTTTGGCTTTTTATTTTGTATATAAAATGAACATTGTGTATTATTTTTGTATAAACTCAATTTTGTATTTTTATTTATATTATTATCTACAATTTCATGTGCGAAGTTTCTTTATTTGATGCATAAAAAGTAGAAAATAAAATTGGTCCCAAAAATGAATAAATAATAGATGGATAAAAGGGATTTTTATTGTATTATTATCCCTTATCTCCCCCTACTTTATTCCTTGTCGACCTAGTCATCAAGATGCCGAGGTCTCAGGTTTTAGGGTCATAAAATACCGTTGGAATTTTATTCCTTTTCTTTTCTTTTCTTTTCTTTTCTTTATTCTATAATTTTGGCATTGAAAATAGTGTTAGTTACACAAATAAATGCAATAATTAATTAATGCTATTTTGTACAAATTAAGTTTATTTACATGCATTAGCTATAGTTTTTAAGGCTAAAATGATAGAATAAAGGTGATGAAATAGAGATTCATCCATGGCTGGTCAAAGCCTCCACATTGTTCCTTCCCTACTTTGAAGCACGGTCCGAGTCTCCTGTCACCAGACTCAAGCTCGAGGGCATTCCGCGGGGTCAAAATCAAGGAATAAAACGAGCCAAAATAAAAAATGATGTATAAGGGTATTATGTACATGTGAATAACGGGGTGATGTTCGAGGGCATATCACGGGTGTGTCGATGGAGCTAGGCCCAAGGAGACAATCAGCGAAGATCAAGGAAGAATAGGGAAGGGATCCTATGAAGGGACCTAACCTCCTCGAGCGGTGTATCAATGGGAAGAAAATCGAGAAGTAAGGACAAAACCCAAGTCTGACAAACCTGAGACTTCGGTTAGAGAGTTGATCGAGGTCAACCAAAGGTGAAACCTGGTTGGCCCACGTGGACCAGCCAGGAAAAAGCAGACCGGAAATTAATTTAAAAATCAAAATTTAATAATAAATGATTAATTAATTTGAAGTTATAAAATCAGAAATGTTTATTATTTTCTATAGCATATTATTATTTTTTTTATTTTTTTGAGGTATTTAATTACAAGATTATTTTTAGGGTTCTATTTATAGGTATATTTATCTATATTTTGCATATTTTCTTTTTAATTGGTATTTTTTATTTCATTATTTATTTTATTATTTTATAAAATTATAACTTATTCCTATATATAAATATATTTTTATTATATTTTTTGATATAATATTTATTCTTAATTAAATATAGGTATATATTATATAGGTATATGTATCGGATATTCATCTATGTACTTAGTATACATATTTTATTTTAATATTTTCTTAATGGTTTTATTCTTGTTTTAATATGTACATATATTATAAATATTTTTATTAAAATACAAGAATATTAAAGAATAAATAAAATGAATATTTTATTCTGGTATACTATACAATAGGGATCCAAAACTAACTTTCACATACTAACTCAAAAAAATATATGAAACTACCATCATTAAATAGCTTATTAAAAGTTATATACAATTAAAGATAATTTTGATACATTTTGAGTTTTTATTTGAGAGATATGAGTCTGGGAAGTTGGGATTTTGGAATCTTATTTAGAGTATAAAAAGTACACGGTATATTTTTTATATGAAATCAATTTTGTATTTTTATATATATTATGTTCTACAACTAATGGACAAAGTTTCTTTATTTGAGGTCTAAAAAGTGGAAAATAAAATAGGTCCTAAAAATGAACAAATGATGAATAGAAGAATAGGAATTTTAATGAATTATCGGCCCTTATCTCCCCCCTACTTTATTCCTTGTCGACCAAGTCATCAAGATTCCTAGGTCTCGGAGTTTAGGGTCATAAAATACCTTTGGCATTTTATTATTTTTCTTTTTTTTATTTATTCTATAATTTTGGCATTAAAATGATATTTTATACAGCATTTATACAACAAATAATGAATGTTAATTTGTGCAATTAGAGGGTATTTACATGCATTAGCTAGGTTTTTAAGGCCAAAATGATAGAATAATGGTGATGAAATGGAGATTCATCAGTAGGCTTCTACAGGGGGCTTGCAGGAGGCGATGGGTGGAGGGAAGCGACAGGGCTAGGGCTTCCAGGGTGTTGGTCGGGGGGTGATGGGCAGAGGGTGGCGACGGGGGTTGGGCCGAGGGTGACGACATGGGTAGAGCTTCTAGGGTGGATCGATGGGAGGCAACGACGAGGATTGGGCATCCAAGGTGGGAGCTTCCTAGTACGGTTGCGGTGGGCTTTGACGGGAGCTTACAGGGGGCGATGGGTGGAGGGAAAAGATAGGGTAGGGCTTCCGGGGGGTGGGAGGGTTTGATGGGTGGAGGGCGACGATAGGGGTTTGGGGGGGTTTGACGATGAGGGTGGGGCTTTCAGGGGGAGCTTCCAGCCAGGGGAGGAGGAGGTGGTCGACGGGGGGAGGAGGAGGTGGGATCTAGAGGAGGAAGGGGAGGAGGAGATGGTCAGGGGGTGGCTAGATAGAGGAGGAAGGGGAGTGGTCTCCTTCATAAATAATGAGACCCTAAAGGGTATAAATGTAAAATATTTGACAGATACTGACATAGTAAATGGGAAATTAGATGGAAGTTAACATGAGGTTATGGATGTAAGAGTTATATACTAGTTAAGGTCATGGGTGTAATTCACGATTACGAGTTATGATTGTAATTACAAAATTACTTAGGGTTATGGGTGTAAATATACCTAATAGAAACGTCTAGACTAATACCAAAAGTTGATTAATACTAATAGTTAATAGATACCAATTCTTGATGAAAACCAATTGTTGGTTAAAGAAATAATATTTCTCCCTCTTTTGAAAATGTTTTTTAATCTCAGCTCCCATTAGAGCTCCCCTTTAATCTTTGCTTAAAGGCTCCACCTTAAAGATAAGAGTTGAGGGCTCATCGCCAATGCACGATATGCATGATCAACTAAACAAGAAGGATAAGAAGTCACCTAAGGTTCTCGGTGACGGACTTCTCCATTGTTTGTAGCTTCTCCAAGGGGGTGGCATCCAACCATGATTTTGAAAGTTGTTTTTCCTTGATGGTGTACACCTTTGTTGATGATGTGGCCTCCTCAATTTTCTTTGACCTTCTATACCTGGAAAGTTTTGCTCTGGTACCTGATCAATCTCCATTTTATCACCTTTAGTCTTTCATTTGGACCTTAAATTCCTATTTAAATGCATGTAAATGTCATTAAAATGTACAAAATTACACTCATTATTTAACCTATAAGTAATGTATAAATGTATTTAGTTAATTTCAAAATAAAAGAAAAAAGGAAAGAAAAGAAAGGAAAAAGAAAAAAGAAGTATCAAAGAAAATAAATGACCCTAAACCTTGAGACCAAGTCAATATTGACTTGGTCGATCAGGAATAAAGTAGGAAGAGATAGGGTGATCATGTGTACAGAAAACACACAAACCCTAAGTTAGCTCATCAATAAATAACCATTTTTACACTATTTTATTTTTCTTTATATACAGCTCAAATGAATAAATATTATACATGAAACTCGTTCATAAAAATACATTAAAAAAACAAAATTAATTGCACATAAAAATAATACATAGTGTGACCAGGACACACAAATAAAAAACTGCATACCGAACTTTACAAACCAATATCTACTTCGTATGAAGTCAAAATTCATCAAACTCACCTTAATTTTCATAAAATTAAATTATCTATCTAATGAAGGTTGTTTCATTAAAAATAGAATTAAGATGCAAAAGTTGACTTTCTAGGGTCCCTTTGTACTATATACATGTATATTTTATATATTATATTTATTCTTTATATTTTTACTATTCTTGTATTTTTAAATATTGTCAATATTATTTGAAATATAGTATAAATATAAACACAAAATAAACATATTGAAAGTACATTAAAATAAATAACGTATTGAAAGTATATAAACATATTATACCTATAACATATATACCTATTTATTTAAGTATATAAATAAATCAAAAATAAGTAAATATGTATTTAAACATATTACAAGTATATAAAATATATAAATACAGTAATGAAACATAAAATACAAAAATAAAATTAAATACCTAAAATACAAGTATTTATACATATATGTAAACTTTTAAAAATTAACACCTAATAAATAGAGTCAACAAAAAATAAAAATATCCATAAAAAAGTACATAAAATAGGAAACATTTTTCATGCTTTGATTTTTATTTAATTAAATCATTTATTATTTTAACCTAATAATAAGGGATTCTTCTCGAGAATTTCCTGATTGGTCCACGTGGACCAATGAGGAGCCTAGGATAGTTGACCTCCGGTGAACTGTTTGGTCGCCGTTTTGAATTCTATCAGAACTCACGAGACCACCCCCTTTTCCTTTTTTCTCTCCTTCCTCCATACTTCCTTCCTCCTCGAGCAACCCCCCAATCTACAGCCCTAAACCCATGTTGAAGCCCTAGGCTTCACCAACTCATCTCTTCTTCGTGCAATCCCTTCCCCCCTTTTGCTCTCCTCCATGTGTATAAATAATACCCATCTTCCATTTTTGAAGGTTTGATCCTTCTTCTACCTCGGTAACCCCAAGGGGACCCAATGTGTTGAAGCTTTGGTGACAGTAGAGCTCCAAGCCCCGTCAGCGAGGACAAGGAGGAGGAGAAAGTCGTCCACCACCGTTGATGCTCCAGCTCCGACGTGGTCTTCTTCTCCAGGTAAAATCTCCTGAGCTGCTCTTTTTTTGCATTTCTAGTTAGATTTTCTTTCTAGACTCATAGTTTAGCTTTTAGTTCTCACATTTAGGCTTTAGTTTAGGTGTAATTTTAATTTCATCATTAGTTGGAGCTTCAAGCTCTGTCTTTGATTCATCGTGAAATCATTGTGTTCGACTCGCCATTTCACTCTATTCTGTTCCTCATTCATTTCTCCAACTCCCTGACTACCTATTCCCCTCGACTCTTCATTGATCAATCCCATTAGGTCCGCCACCTTCACTACTGTCGGTGACCTTTCGCCCCGCTCAATTTCACGTCGAATCCACCTAATAAAAGCCCAAATCACTTCTCTTATTCCTTGTCCTTCTTCATATGTAGTTACAACATCTGGAAGACCCCATCTGAGGAGTTGTTGACCCAAGAACAACACTCCTAGGTGCTCCGAACTCTCACAAGTTTCAGGCCCTTTTCGACGGGTCCCGGATCTATTTGAGCACTCCATCAGACACAGACCACCTCCAGGAGTTTATCATGAACATCAGTAGCCGAGGAGATTGTCAGAGAATGGACCTGGGTTGGATTGAATCTTCACCTCAGCGTTTTCTTCGTTGTTCTTGGGGAAGAGCAGCTACTGTCAGATCAGCCACGCGCTCCAGTTTTGATACCCACGGTCTGATCAAGAGCACCATCGACCGTCGGATGCACAAGAGGATCTGATCTGTTAATCGAAGAAGGGGTATGGCGTGATCACATTCATCCATGCATATAAGTGAAATCATCTCGATCATTTGTTGGTGCGCTATTAGGGGTATTTTGCACTACAACCCCTCCAAATTTTTGCAATTTTTGTTTAATATTTTATATTATTTATAAAACTTTTGTATAAATTGCACAAAGGCCTCATACATTCAACTATTTACAATTAGGTCCATGCCGCTCCACCTCATGCGTCGTCCTGATGAATATGCATTTCATCATTTTTAGTTATTTATTTTAGCTTGAAATACCTTTTAAAATACATGTAAATACCAACAAAACCATTCTTTTACTAACCTAATTCTTGTATAAGTATTGTATATTTATCACTATTTAACCTAAAATAAATAAATAAAATAAAGGGAAAAAAGAAAATCAATATTGTATATATGTAATAGATATAGGTTGACTCAGACTCCGAGAGAATGTCAAGACTTGACCTGATTGACAATGAATAAAGTAGGGAGAGATATGGCCCAAAATACTAAAAATTCCATAAAAGCAATCTTCATCTGTATATGTTCATCATGTATACACTGATTTCTATAATGCACATCTTTTCCTTATTTTATTTATTATCAAATTCTTTCTACATAAAAATGATTTCTTCTTGAAATTTCTTTTGTAAATAATAAAAATAACTGCGATAAAAATATATGTATATTGTGTAAATTACAAAACTCTAAAAAAGCCACAAAGCTCAACTTGCGAGATCAATATCTTCTCCACCAAAACTCCAAATTCATCAAACTCACTTTCATTGTACTCCAAATTAAATAATCTTTAAAATGGAAGTGATTTCATAAAAATCGGAGTTAAGGTGTGAAATGTGGTTAATGGGGGTATTGTTGTATAATATACCTTATTATAATATGTATATTATTTAATTATTTATTTTCTTGTACATATTTGTAAATATTGTATTTCTACTTAATTGTAAATTTTCTATTTGACTTATATAAAATACAAAAAAATAAAAAAAATAAAAATTCAACAAAAATAAAATTTTGTAAATATTGTATATGTATCACCATGTATATATTATACATACACCTACTTATTTATTAATTTTTAAAAATCAAATAAAATTTTCATTAAAACCCTTTATAAAATATTGTAAATTAATAAATATTAAATTATGTATATAATTGTATAAATAATTAATTAAAAATCAGAACATTTTATATATAGGTATACATACTTATAAATCATATCATTTATTTATTTTAAACCTTATAAATACCATATTTAATTAATTAAAAACTGCCTAAATTAACTTTATTTTATCCTTAAAATTTTTTATTTACATCATTTAATGATTTAAATTCAGTTTCAATTTTTAATTGATTTATTTAACCATTTATTGGATTTTTGTCATTTTCCTTAACATGTCCTTTTCCCGTGTGCCTTCTGATTGGTTGGCTCAGGTATGTTGACCCGAGTCAACTGTTCAATCCCTCCTTGATTTCTGCTCTTCTGTTTGCCAGCCACTTCTTCATCTAATTATCCCACGCATCCTAATCACTAACAACTTCCACTTCCTTCTCCACAATTTTAGCCCTAGCATCCGCCAACCTCATCATCTCTCCATATCCTAAGAAATCGCATCGATTCGCTTGCCACTAGAATTTCAAATCACACTAGAGACACCTCCATAAATTCACACCCTCCACCTCTGTCTTGCTCGGAGGCGAGCTCATGAACCTTGTAATTAAGTGCTTGCTCGGAGGCGATGCTCCCGTGGCTTTATTGATGTTTTTTATTGCTCTTCTCCATCCGAAATTGATTCCTGGAGTCAAGTCAATGATAAGGTTTTTATCTCCACAACTAGGAGAGTGCAAGGATGCTTGAGAATCACGATTCAGCACGTGATCGGAGATCTCCGTTGATTTCCAACTTTCCGCCTTCGTGTAGTGGATCGAGGAAAATTTCCACTTCATTTTCTATCGTGGATAACCTTAGATAGATGATCTTTGATTCTGTAGTTTTGTTTTCATGTTTTAATTCCTAAATTAACATAAATTTGTCCACCCTTATTTCCCTCCAATATGTACAGTCGGAAGTGTTCCGTTCACCTTCACTCAATTCCGATCACGCATATTCCTTCGCCACAACCTTCTCCATCTCTTATCACATCTGATCACACTCAGATTGGTCCATATCTGAGGATCCGTTCCTACTCTAACCACCATCATCAGAACATCCATCCCTTTCACCATTGCCCGCCTTTTATGCATCAATAAAGTTCCGGGAGCATCATCTCCGAGAAAGCACTTCATTGCAGGGTTAAGAGCTCGCATGGGAGTATAAATCAACATCTAGAGGTTCGTTTGAAGCCTTGCAGTCACCGACCTCCAGATCATGTTCTAGGCGATGTCAATCCCCTCGGAGACCTTCGATCGAAAGAGGGGGAGAACATGAAAGTGATCAATCATTCAAAAGGCAATTAAGTGATGAACGGACGAATATCAACTGATCGAGTTTCATTGGTGGTCGTCTTCTTCCCAGTTCGTCTACAGTATCTCGTGGCCCTCCGATCAAGAACATCCGCTCTAGACTTCATCACAACCATTCGATTTCCTCAAAGGTTCGTCGTTGATTGAAGCCCCATATCTAATCCTCACCGCCAGAGTACGGTTCAGTCTCAACCATCAGATCAGAGATCCAATGCCATCCAACCATTGATCAGGCCACGTGGATTAGTGATATAAATTCATCCGAACCCTTGTTTATTTGTCCTTTATTTAACAATTGTATTATTTACTTGGTATTTATTTTATTTGCATAACTGTCCTGTTTAAACTTCAATGCATGCTTTGCATGTGAGTTTTTTTGAAAATTGCAATAAAAGTTCGCATGTTTTGAGTTATTATTTGGACTCTGGAAGTATTATTTACAAATAGGTCCATACCTTGGATTTTTATATGTGTTATCATCCAGTCTAAAAATATAAATAATTACAATTTGGTCTATGTGCATCTGCATTTATTTTGCATGATAAAAATCAAATAAAAATTAGCTAAATACATTAAAATAATCTACAAAAATTATGTTAACTTGTTGTTAAGTATATCTTTCATCTGTAATTTTTTATTTTGCATTTTCATCATTTTTTATCATTTTAGTAATCCAAAAACTCCATAAAAATTCCCTATTTGCATTTACAAATAATAAAATATAAAAATTTTGCGAAAAATTCTAAAAAATCCTAATCATGTCTTTTCATTTATTTTAATTTATGTACAATTTTGGTATTTTTATTCCTAGTAAAAATAAAAAAATCATAAACACTCAAAAGAATTTAAATTTCATCTAAATTCATATAAAAAAACCAAGAAATCATAAATTACATTTCTGTAAATATAAAAATTCATCTTGCAACATATGTATATTTCATCTATTTTTGATCTTATTTGATATTTAAAAATCCAAAAACCCATTTCGTGTTTTGTTTGATTTATTATGTTTTTGATTTTTTAAAAAAATATTAAAAATTTGGAAAATCCTAGAAAATAACAAAAAAATTGAAAAATTGTCAGAAAAAAGTATTTCAATTTTATTTTTATCACTTTATAAAAATCCCAAAACTTGACTCTTTCTTTTTTTTCTCTTTATTGATTTTTTTATTAATTTTTATTTTAATTATTTAAATTTTTTTTGCAAAACTAAAAATTAAAAAAATAAATATATAATCATAAAACCAAATAAAAATATAAATTAAAATTCTATAAAAAATACAAAAACAAAAAATACAAAACCAAGTGTAGTATGCATAGAATCTCATTCTTTATTTCATTGATTTAATAACCCGTGGGATTTTTGTTACTTCCCTGAGTTCGATCATGTACGATATACGAGTAAATAAATAACACCCATATTCTTGTGCTTACATTATTTTCCTTGTTTGTTCTTGTGCTGTGTATAAAAAAATACACAAATATTTTGTTTGATGCTCCTTTGGGTTGCAACAACCATAATTCCATTGTGAATAATTCATTTAAATAAAAACATGAATGTCAGTGATCAATATATGGCATCATTGCTCGGGCGGTACGACGAGGGTAGTTAGGATTTTCTCTTGACTTTTATTCTTGGTTATATATACTTGTTTTTCACTTCTTATATTCTCTCTATTTTTTCTGACATTTATTTCGTTGTATATATCACTATCACATATTCTTTGCCTATATTTTTGTCATTCATTTATTTTGTCAATATTTTTGTGTATATAAATTATGGACTTGCATATTGTTGAGGAGTGGACACTCAAATTGAATACCATGTGCCATGAGCGAGCTTATACAATGCCTGCAGGATCCGATTTGTTGGACATCGAAAGCTCCCCAAGATCAAATTTTAAAATTCATTTGAGATCATTTTTACTTGCTCTTCTCATTTTGCTTCATATCCACTTCATTGTTGTTTGTCTATATTTCATGAATTTATTTCATCCCATTTTTGCTCATATTTTCATAACTATGTTTCTTACATTATATTGTGTTTCCTCTTTCTTGCGAGGGACCAACACGTGAGGGAAGCTTTCTTAGGAGCGTCGGTGCCCTGAGTGAAGCAGGGGCGACTTGTTTCTTCACCAAGTTGCAGGAGAGCGTAGGAGGAGGAGAAGAAGATTTGGAGGAGACCAGTCACTTGGAGCATTTTACATAGAGTTTTTTTATTCAACAAATTTATCCATTCATTATTCTTGTAAAATTTGTAATTATTTATTTATCACTTGCCTCCTTTTCTATTTTCTAAAAGGCCACTATATACCTTGCGTGTGTGGGTCTGTTTCACCAAGTACTGGTGTAATTGGGGGACCTCACCGGTTTTGTTTTCATCACCTTCTTTTTCTTTGTTTTCTCATGGTTTTGTATGCTTGGGCCCTTAGAAGTAGGTTTTATTACCTTGTTTGAGCTAGGTAAATGATTAGGTCCAAATTCCCTAAACAAGAATTTATGTACCTATATACTAGAGCATAGCTTGGACCCAGTCAAATTAACATGTTCTTGCTCTTTAATAGAAGTTACTGCTAAGATAGTTCTCGTGCATCATTTAGGTAAGTTAATTTTCTGTCTTTTATTTTATGTGTGGATCACCCTACATGTAGAGTGTTGGAGAGAAGGTACACATCCTCTATCTCCTGCATGCATCATTTGATTTTTCTTGCACATTGTCTTTTCTGAATTCCTTCCACGTTTTCACTCACATAATATCAAAAGGAAATCGGAAATTCAGTAGATGATTTACTTGAAAAAAAATCCAAAAAAGTGACAATTGTATAAAATAGGGGTTGTAACACGTGATCATAAAATTAAATGTAACAAATTCATTCCTTGATTTGAAGAGAGCAACCCCCTCATTATATTCACATTTTATTTGCCACATACACACTAGGGATCAGTGCCCCAATCTCAGGACTTCCTACGTGTTTGTACAACATTGTGTTTAATCACCTAACTCTAAGATCGATAAGATTAACGGTCGATCTCTAACAGTCATCACCGAGCTGAGTAGGTAAACCAAGGATTTGCTTTGAGTTTGCTTGTCTTTGGAGTTGAGTTGGTTACGTTCATCTTCAACAGTCACCTGGGGTTTTCTTTGGTCACGTTCTTTTAACCCTGCCTCCCACCCTTCACCTTGAGGAGCAGATGCTGTCCAAATTACCCAAGCTCAGATCCCTTTACTCTGGCAGGTCAATGTTCTCTTTGATCTTGACCAAGATCTCTTTGAGCTTTATATTATTGATCCATTGGATGGTTTTTCTCTGACTTCGAGAGAGAATTTATTATTCGAGTTTGATTATTCATTCTCTTCCTCAAATCAGCATGATTTTTTCCACCTCCCCGAGGGTTATTTGCAAGTGGTGTCTTCTTTATACTTGATTTCAGTTCCTAGGGGTGCATCCGATCTGTCGGATCATGAGACCGAGTATTCTGATTTTTCTTCTAAATATGAGTTGTCTCTCATCGATGACCCTCGCAAGGATGAACCGATCTTTGATATATTCGATGATCTACCTGATTTATCTACATTATGTGCATTGGATATCAATAAGTCTCATGATCTTGATTGTCCATACCTTTTTGAGATGGTGATTGACATGGAGGATTCCATGGCTGATACCTCTTTCTCCACGTTTGATTTCTTTGGTTCTGCCATTTCATCCCATTCTAATCTCAAGCTAAAGATTTCATTTGTACTACCAGTGCCCGATTTTATCTTCTCATCTATTTACTCGGTAGCAGACACCTGTTTGATTGCTTATTTGAGTGTCATCATTTACACTGTTGACCTCATTTTTGTTCTCACACCGAGATGACAATGACACTACGTCATTCGCATTACATATGTCATCTTGAATCTCGATACTTCTTTGTCCTAGCCTTTGCATCCAGTTAGGGGCATAAAATCTAGCACTTATTGAGAGGCACCTCAACATACATGTTTCATCTGGATTTGTTCCTTCCTTCTTATGTTTTTAATGTTCACCTCTTTTCCATGTGTGTGTTATACTTAGGATGTACTCAATCCCAAGTATAGGGGAGGTGAATGATTTGAGTTTGTTCATTTTCGTTCTATTTCATTCCTCATGTTGTTACCTATACTTAGGAATACTTTACCCTAAATATGGGGGGTGATACTGTTCATTTTGTCTCTTTCATGTTTTTATTTTCTTTTATTTATTCTGATCCTTGCTTGTCCTTCAACTTGTTGATATTATTTTTCTATAGTTAGGGATCTTTTACCTAAGAATAGGGGAGGACAAGTCAAGTCGTTGAGTTTGTTTATTATTTTCCTTGGTTTTCTCTGTTTGTACAATTTCCTATAATTAGGATTATTTGATCCTAACTCTAGGGGTATCACTGACTTCTATTCTTTTCGTCTATTCATTGAGTCATTGTTGTATAGGATTCTTTTCAATTTTCTTTATTTAGCACAGGTAATGTCTTCCTTTGTAGCCCTTACTCATACTTTTACTAATAATATGGCTATTATTTATAAAAAAAATTGACATAGTTTGTAAAATGATTTACAAAATACTTTGTAACAAAATGTTTGCAAAAAATATTTTGTAAAATATTTTGTAAAATCTTTAGTAAAATAGCTTGTAAAAATGTTTTTTTGTAAAATGTTTGTAAATTTTTTTTGTATCAAAACTATGTATAAAGTACAAAATGTTTGTAAAATTTTTGAAATCAAAATGTTTGCAAAACTTGTTTGTAAAATTATTTGTAAAATGATTTATAAAAATATTTGTGAAAATAGTTTGCAACAAAATTGGTAAAACTTTTTGAAAACCCTTTGCAAAATGTTTTGAAAATCGATTGTAAAATCTTTTGTAAAATGTTTTGAAATGGTTTGTAAATTTTTGTAAAATTATTTTGTCACGTGTGATGTAAATTATGGGATGTATATATTCATAAAATATGCATGTGTAGAAAAACCTTAGTTACTTATCCTCCTATAAATATAATTCTTTATTATTTATAAAATTCTTTCATAAAAGTTGTATCTAAAACTTGTGCATAAAACCCTCTTGTAAAATCTTGTATAAATTTGTATAATACTTATGTGTATACATGTCTATATTTCTTGTAAATACATTCAATTTACTAGCCCTTTTTATTTCTTTAAAAAATGGTTAAAATCCATAAAAAATGTAAAAATTCTTAGAAAACTTTTTCAAAAAGATTGTTCTTTTATTTATTTAAAAAATGTTTTGTATATATTTCTTGCATTGGTGTGTGTAGTTTTTCAGAATGGTATTGTCACTTAAACTAGTCTGGAATAAATTCGAAGAATGGAGCTTGGTTGGGCATTAATCCACTTAATTTCATAGGAACCTTATAGGAAATGGAAATGAGATTCTTCAAGTCAATAAAACTAATTCTTTGGGAACCACATGACTTAGTTATGTGTCATCTTGACTGCCTAAGTAGAGTACTTCGAACCACATGCATGATTCTTGTTGATAATGACCTAGCTTGGACACCAACACTTACACTTTTCTCACCTCAGTTGAAGTGGTAGAGGGATGTATTTGTCGGCATGAGACACAAGCCAATGGAAACATCGTTAGTCACACATTTGTGGCCATTGTACCCCAACCCAGTCCAGTAGCAACGAGGTATATGTGTTGTAATAAAGCTTCAAAAGAGGGATACTCTACTAGCTCAAGAGGAAAAACTCCTTATGTACATGATTTACCTTGTATATATTTGAAAAATGTACAAAAATCAATAACTCCAAAAAAAGTGGACAGGCCTGATTGAAAATAAAATGCCTGCCAGAGTATGTATATTTTTGTAGTCAAATAATCAAGCTTGAGATTCCAAGTCAAATATTTACGAGCTTGCAGCTAGATGACTTGGCTACACTGGTCATGCATCCAAGGATTGTTAGCTACACTAGCTACATCCCATTTTTCTCTCCACCTCCTCTTCTTGAGCTGGTTGCACTTGAACTTAGAAGGGAATACCCTACTTCTCGAGGAAAGAGTTATTGGATTGGGGAATTAGGGTCACCATGTTGGATAAGACTGACTTTCACTGCTTCAGTCGAGGAGAGCTACATATCACTTACATTATACAAGAGAGATTCATAGTCATAAGGTTTTGGGTATGAGTTGATTTATTCTAACCTGGCCATTGAGGAGACTTGATCAAGAGTTGTGTGGTTTCTAGAGGTTGTTGAGTGTCAAGTTCGTTTCCCACTAAGGTTTCGCCCAAACTAATAATCCAAAGGTTTGACCGAGCTCCATACTTTGATTTTATAAAGATAATTTTAATACTCAATATTGTTCTAGGTTCTTTAATTTTTCCTTTATTCTTTTTATTTTTCTTTTAGTCATTTATTCTTCAAATAAGTGTTTGTTAAGGGACTAGCAAAGGTAAAGCATAGGAGGAGGATGAATCTGCATTTCATCATCTTTATCATTTATTTTAGCTTAAAATCTCTTATAAAACACATGTAAATACCAATTTACTAACCCTAATTTTTGTATAAATATTGTATATTTATCGGTATTTTAACCTAAAATAAAAAAAAGGTAAATAAAAGAAAAATAAAGAAAATCAAGACTATGTATATGTAATAGATACTGGTTGGCTCATACCACAAGAGAAAGTCAAGACTTGACATGATCAACAAGGAATAAAGTAGGTGGAGATAAGGCCCGAAATGCCAAAAATTCTAGAAAATCAATCTTCATCTGTATATGTTCGTCATATGTACACTAATGTCTATAATACACATTCTTTTCCTTATTTTATTTATCACTAAATTCTCTCTAAATAAAAATGACTTCCTCTTGAAATTTGTGAATAAAATTCCTTTGTAAATAATAAAAATAATTGCAATAAAAATCTCTATATATTGTGTAAACTACAACACTCTTAAAAGGCTCAAGTTGTAAGACTAATATCTTCTCCACCAAACTCTAAATTCATCAAATTCACTTTCATTGTACTCCAAAATAAATAATCTTTAAAATGGAGGTGATTTTATAATAATCGGAGTTAAGGTGTGAAATGTGATTAATGGGGCTATTATTGTATATTATACCTATGTATACTATGTATATTATTTAATTATTTATTTTATTGTACATATTTTAAATATTGTAATTTTAGTTAATTATAAATATTATATTTGACTTATATAAAATACAAATAAAAATCACAAAATCAAACATCAACAAAAAATAAAATTATGTAAGTATTGTATATGTATCACCATGTATATATTGTACAAATACCTACTTATTTAACATAATAAATTATTATTTTTAAAAATCAAATCATTAAAACCGTTATAAAATATTGTAAATTAATAAAATATTAAATTATGCATATATTTGTATAAACAGTTAATTAAAAATCAAAACATTGTATATATAGGTATACATATCTATAAATAATACCTTTTATTTATTTTACACCTTGTAAATACCATATTTAATTAATTAAAATATCCTAAATTAACTTTAATTTTTCATTAACATTTTTTATTTACAACATTTAATTATTTAAATTCATTTTCAATTTTTAATTTATTTATTTAACCATTTATTGGATTTTTGTTGTTTTCCCTAACTTGTCCTTTTCCCGCGTGCCTTCTTATTGGTTGGCTTGGGTTTGTTGACCCGAGTCAACTATTCAGTCCCCCATTGATTCCTGCTCTTCCTTTCACCGCCCGCTTCTTCACCTAATTATCCCACTTGTCCTAATCACTAACAGCTTCCACTTCCTTCTCCACAAATTAAGCCTAAACATCCACCAACCTCGTCAGCTCTCCAATCCTAACAAATCGCCTTGATTTGCTCACCATTTTAATTTCAAATCACGTTGGAGCCACCTCTATAAATTCACACCCTCCACCTCTGATCAAAGTTTGATATGATTTTTCTTGCTCTTGTGCATCCGAAGTTGATTCCTGGAGTCGAGGCAGTGATAGGGTTTCCATCTCCATAGATAGGAGAGTGCGAGGAAGCTTGAGAATCTTGATCTAGCACATGGCTGGAGACCTCTGTCGCATTCCGACTCTTCGCCTAACGCAACAGATCGAGGATGATTTCCACTTCACCTTCCACCGTAGGTAACTTTAGATAGATGATCTTTGATTCTGCAATTTTGATTTTGCATTTAATTCCTAAATTATGTTAAATACATCCACCCTCATATCCCTCTGATCTACACGATCGGAGGTGTTTCGTTCATCTTCACTCAATTCCGATCATGTACATGCCTTCGCCCCGACCTTCTCCATCTCCTATCACATATGATCACGCTCAGATTTCTCCATATTTGAGGATCAGTTCCTACTCCAACCACCATCACTGGAATCGCCATCCCCTTCACCATTTCACAATGTTTATGCATCAACAAAGCTGCCAGAGCATCGCCTTGGAGAAAGCACTTCATTGAGGGTTCAGGAGCTCGCTTGGGGGCAACAATCAAGATCTGGAGGTTTGTTTGAAGCCTTGCAGTCACAAACCTCCATATCATGTTCTAGGCGACGTCGATCCCCTCTAAGCCCTTGGATCAAAAGCGGGGAAGAGCATGAACGTGATCAATCATTCAGAAGGCAAATCCAGTGAACTAGTGAATCAGCCGATCGAGTTTCATCAGTGGTCGCCTTCTTCCCAGTTTGTCCAGAGTATATCATGACCCTCCGATCAAAAACATCCTCTCCAGACTTCATCACAGCCATCCAATTTCGCCAAAGGTCTGTCATCGATTAAAGCCCTAGATCTGATGCTCGATGCTCGGGCATGATTCAACCTCAACCATCAGATCAGAGATCCAATGCCATTCAATAGTCAATTAGGCCATGTAGATTAGTGGTATAATTTCATCTGAGCTCTTGCATGTTTTACATTTTGTGAATAAGTCCACATTGGACACGTGTCTGTTTGTCCTTTATTGAACAATTGAATTATTTACCTAAGTATATGTTTTATTTCATAACTGTCATGTTTGAACTTCAACCCTTGCTTCGCACGTGAGTTTTGTGGTTCGCATGTTTTGAGATATTATTTGGACTTTGGAAGTATTTTATCTACAAAGGTCCATTCTAGCGAGGCGTACGTGTAGCAGCATGACATTTTGCATATTGTACCCTAGACTTTTTATATGTGTTATCATTCATCTAAAAACATTAAATAATTGCATTTTAGTACTTATGCATCTGCATTTATTTTGCAAGATAAAAATAAAATACAAATTAGCAACACATCTTAAAAAATCTATAAAATTACGTCAACTTTCTATTACGTAGGTCTTTCATCAACAACATTTTATTTTGCATATTAATAATTATTATCATTTTAATAATCCAAAAACTCCATAACAAATCCCCATTTACATTTGAAAATCAATAGAAAATATAAAAATTCTGCGAAAAATTCTAAAAAATCTTGTTTGTGTCTTTTCATTTATTTTAATTTTTATACAATTTTCACATTTTTATTCCTCATAAAAACCAAAAAATCATAAAACACTCAAAAGTATTAAAAATCATATAAAATCCCAAAAACCAGAAAATGCCTTTTCGGAAAATATAAAAAATCCATCTTTCATTTTGTGTCTATTTCATTTATTTTTGATTTTATTATTTTAAAAATCCAAAAACATTCATTTTATGTTTTGTTTGCTTTATTTTCTATTTTATCTAAAAATGTTAAAAAATGGAAAATTCTGGAAAATCATAAAAACTTTGAAAAATTATCAGAAAACCCAAAAAAATGTTTCAATTTTTGTATATTTTTATCACTTTGTAAAAATCCCAAAACTTGACTCTTTCTTTATTCTCTTTATTGATTTCTTTTATTCAATTTTATTCTATATATTTTAAAATTCTTTTACAAAATTTAAAATTAAAAAAAATATAAAATTAGAAAATCAAATAAAAAATATAAAATTAAAATTCATAAAAATAAAAAAAATAAAAAAAATAAAAAACAAAACCTAGAGTTGTGTGCTTAGAATCTCCTTTCTTTCATTGATTCTTTCGTAGATTTAATAACCCTCGAGATTTTTGTATCCTCTCTTAGTTCGATCATGTACGCTATACAGGTAAATACATATCACTCGTAGTTCTTGTACTTACATTATTTTTCTTGATTGTTGCTTCAGCTGTGTGTAAAAAATACATAAATATTTTTATTTGACCCTTCTTTGGGTTGCGATAATAAAAACCCGAATTTCACCGATCAACACGTCCCACGTGCTTTTTGTGAAAATTATGTAGAGCCCCCTATAGTTTTAGGTCGGTTAATAAAAACATTTCAAGTTTCGTTTAATAGTAAATAGGACCATGTAACTGTAGCTTTCATTTTTATGTATATTATCTTTATAATTACTTTTATTACTCCAAAAATAGTAGGAAAATTTATTTAAGTGGATAATATAGTGCTGAATGACTTAAATGTTTCGCATGGCATTTTAAGTGAATTTTTTATTTATTAAAAATAAAAACAAGCTTTTTTTCATATCTAATTATTAAAAACAAAAAATATAAAAACACCTTTACAAATTCCAAAAAATATAATATCTATATTATTATACAATTTATCTTCAGACTAAAAATCACAAAAAATATAAAACCAAAATCTTAAAATTTACAAAACCATAAAAACATTATAAAAATAGAAAAATTTCATTTAAAATCCATTTTTCTATTATATAATTTTCTTTATTATATATAGTATTTATTAACAATAGTTTTGGGAATTTTGGAGCTGACTATCTATTTTTAAAATCCAAATAATTTAGCCTATTTATTTTCTCACTATTATGTACATTTTAATACTTTAAAAATACAAAAAAAATAAAAAAATTCTACAAAAAATACAAAAAATTATCAAAAACACAAAACATTTGTTTTCAGAATTTTGAGTATATTTATGCGTATTTAAAAATATAAATCCTTATATATATACATATATACTTTATATTACTTATATAATATATGTTCGTACTATTATTATATAGAAATATTTATTATATCTTAAAAACAAAAAATAAACTAAAAATTTGCAAAACAAACAAAAAGAAAATAAAAATTGAAAAATTAAAAATATAAATGCAAAACCATAAAAAATCCATAAAAATTAAATATAATTATAAAACCCAAAAAATAGAAAAGACTAAAAATACAAAAAATAATTATTAATAATTATTATTAATTAGTAATTATTATATCTATCGTCCATTACTCTTAGTGGTTCGACCTCTACTACTTATCCACTGTACACATTTTCTAGGGTATAATAAATTTCATCTCACCTTATTTACATTGCTTATATTATCTATGGGTTGATTGTTGACTTATTCGAATTAATTGGGTACCGAGCGCTGAGACGACCGATACAGTGATTGCCAGATCCGACTTGTCAGATACCGCAGGCTCCTCAAAGATCGGACATTAGGCACCTCGACCAATCTGAATGATCAAATGGCCTCGGTTCCGGGGAGCAACGGATAGGATAGAGTATACATAGTCTAATTATTTATTTATCTGTCTTTATTTCTTTTTAAATAATTATTTATCTATACTAATAATCTCTTTTATTGACTTTCCTGTGAGGGTCCACTATGTGGTTACAGTCTTCTCGGAGACCGACTGGCCTCTTTTTTGTATGTTAGCAGGAGAGAGCATGTGAGAAGACTGAGGAGGAGAGTAGACCAGAGTTTCTTTAATGTAGGTTTTATTTTTTTATATTTGTGGGAGAGAGTGACATTTGTAAATTACTGTATAATAATTGACTCTCTAGATATTTAGACATTTATATACCCATTTCGTCAGGTGTCTGTTCACCTAAGGGTCTGTTTAGTTTTTGTCGTGTTTTTATCACTTCTACTTTTCATTCTCCAAATTTTTTTCCTTATTTTATTTTATTTCTCATGTTTTGAGTTTTGCACTTTCTTTTTCTTTGTTTTATGTGCTTGAAGACCACATTTTTAGGATTTTATTTAGTTGAACCAGGTAGCACTAGTTCCGAATTCTAATCAAGAATCTTGTTCACACTTTTGTTGGCCAAGAATGAAGAAGGATGTTGTTGAGTTGGTAAACTCATGTTTCACCTGTTAGCAGGTAAAGCTTCACATCAAAAGCCACTAGGATTGCTGCAACCTCTCCCTATCCCTGAATGGAAATGGGAAAGCATTTCTATGGACTTTGTTACCAGGCTACCTCAAACGACCGGTGGTAAAGACATTATATGGGTTATAATATATCCTCTGACCAATGTGGCACAATTTATTCCAGTAAGCTTATCTTACACTCTAGACCAGCTTGTTGAGTTATATATTACACATATAATCCGTCTCCATGGCATTCCAAAGGAGGTAGTTTCCGATCAAGATTCACGACTCACCTCACACTACCATGACATTTCCATGAAAGCCTTAGGCACGCAAATATGCTTGAGCACAACATATCATTCGCAAACAGATGGCCAATCGGAGCATACTATTCAGACTCTAAAGGACATGTTACAAGCATGTGCCTTAGAATGGAAGGGATTATGGGTTAAAAATTCACCTCTTGCAAAATTCACCTACAACAATAGTTACCTACAAGTATTGGCATGGAACAGTTTGAATCACTAAATGGACGTAGGTGTATTGCTCCTCTGTATTAGCAATAGGTCGGGATAAAGAACCTTTACGATTCAGATAGACTCCATGAGATATGGGAAGCTGTAGAGCTTGCTCGGAAAAGATTAATAACTGCTCAGAGTCGTCAGAAAAACTATAATGATACCAGGTGAAAAGATCTTGAGTTTGAAGTAGGTGACTTTGTATTCTTCAAAGTATCACCTATGAAAAGAGTTCATAGGTATGGCTTGTATGGTATGTTGGCACCCAAGTTCGTGCGCCCCTTTGAAATTATTCAACGGATTGGGAAAGTTGCATATAGACTTGCAATCCCTCCACATCTTTTAGCAATACATGATGTTTTTCATGTACCAAATATGGGAAAGTATTCTAAGGATCTTGAGCATAAGATAAGCTATGATGATCTGCATGCTGAACAAGACTTGACATACGTAGAATACTTGTGGAAATACTAGACATGGATATCAAGAAGTTGAGGAATAAATAAATGCCTCTAGTTAAAGTATTATGGAATAAATAAGACTTTGAAGAAGCAACATGGGAACCTAAGGCAGGAATAAGAGAGGAATACCCTTATTTATTTGAATGATAACACTATGTATTGTATATATATTTATTATAAATGAAGTGACGTTCATTCTCTTTAAGGTTGTTATACATGCACTTCAAGTCTCGAGTATGAGACTTCCTTTAAGGTTTCTATAATAGTAAAACCTTGAACTTGGCGTCTCTCAGATCTTATATTATAAAATCCAACTCATCAAAAGGAAACCAACCGAATTTCTTTTGTGTGAATCAGACTTCATTTCGAATTGTTATCATTTTCGGAAGAAAGAGAAGTAAGGAGGCATAATATGTCATTAACCCTTAATGATTATCATTAAGACTAATTAATCGTGATTAAGGAAACTAATGATAGATTAAGGATAACTAATCATCATTAGAAAACATTAATAAAAAGTAAGCAAAAGCTAATCGTGAGTCGTGGAAGTTAAATCGCAATTAGTGAAAGTTAATCATGATTAACGCTAATTAAGCATCATTAGCAAATCTATAAGCTTCTGGAAGGTTCTAACTTAAGCTTTAAGTTTTGGATAAGTCCTGGCCAAAGCCATGGGCTAAAACCATGTGCCTCCAACCATACTTAAGGTTAAACCATTGTTTACTAACCATGGTTAGCGGTTTCTGATGCCTATAAATAGACCCTACCCATTCATTCTCTACAATTTCCACTACCACCACTACCCGAGGGCTAGTGTTGGGAGGTCAGGAGGAGGAGAGGGAGACAGGGAAGGAGCGCTTGTAAAGCGTTGCTGGGAGAATAAGAGGAGGAAGGTGTGATCTTCTCCTAGTTGGATTCATGTAGGAGGTAAGTAGCTCTACCTTGAGTTAGTTTCTCTATTTATCTTTTTTTTCATTTATTGGTGTTGTGGTACAAGGAGAAATATGATCATAGCCCTACTCGGGTGCAGGCGGCTCGACCGTTAGTGAGCATATGAGTTCTTCGTATGACTCACTCACTCTTGACAATAGACTTGCTGATTGTGCAGTTATTATCGATTTTATGGTTGTTTGATGGAGGAATCTGTGCAATACCCTACTTAGGTGCGGACGATTAGTCCTTCAGTGAATCATGTGATTTGTCACACGCTTCACTCACCTAAGATGTGTGGTGTCTACCGATTCTCCATAGCTTAAAATTATGTTATATTCTTTCTATTTCGTTGTTGATATCCTCTCGATGATTTTATAGAGGAAACCCTTTCTGTTTTTCTTTTGAAATATGTCTCGATATATGGGGAAACTCTGTTGAAGTTTTCACAAAAATATATCTCGATATAAGGAAAAATTCTATCGAAAATTTCATAGAAATATGTCTTGATATAAGGGGAAACTCGGTTGAAATTTTCTTAGAAATATCACCCTATATATGGGGAAGATCTGCTGAAATTACGAGGCAAAATATGTTCTTCGTGTTCTTCATTCATTCTTCACGTTCTTGGTACTTTCTTAGCGTTCTTGATACAAAAGTGAAATTTGACCGTTTTAGGAGCCATAGATCACCCTTTCTGAAAATGAATCATGATAAAGTAATGCATACGAGAGAGAGAGAGACAGAGAGAGATTGATTAGGTAACGAAATCCTTCCTCTTGTAATTGGATTTTCAAGTTAATCTGGATAAAAATTTATGTTTACCGTGCTCTATATAGAGTTGGCGTGAGGAATATTCCTTGAAGTTGATATGATTTATGTGTAGTATTACACTAATATTAGATGAAAATAGACATGGCATAAATGAGATCCAATTTCGATGCGTATTCTATCTTTTGCGATAAGGATGACTTGGAATAGATACTACAGGTCAGGTGTGCAACCTATAGGTTTGTCAGAAGAACATCGTATTGATAGACCATACCTAGGTGGTACACGGTTGCCCTGTGATAATCAGGATTTTGCGAGGGTCTAAAGTAGTATACACAAGGCGAGAACTACTGTGTTGCTGAAGCAATCACTCACGAAATCCCAATCAATCAACAATTAACCCACAAATAAATAAAGCAATGAAATAAAATTGTGGACTTAAAGTTTATTATAACTATACAACAAAAGTGTGTATACGTGTAAGTATGTGTAAAGATCGAACACAGGGAGCAGAATGGATAGATCAAGCAGCTGAGTGCAAATCAGATTGTGTGATTCTTCCTGCCTATATTTTTTATTTTTTGTACCTTTTTAATTTTATATTTTTTATATTTTTATGTTATTTATTTGTTTTTATTTTTCTGATTTTTATTTTCTATTTATATTTTGATATTTTTAATTCCTTTTCCTTTTATTTATAAGATATGAAGATATATAATGCTATATATACAATATAGAGTAAAGTAATTATAAATACCACTAAAATAGTCAAATATGGGAAATAAAATATTTTTGGGTTTCTATATTTTTATACTATTTTTAATTTTTTTAAGAAATTATCTAATTTTTAAGGATTTTTAAAGTCAAAAACATCCCAAATTATGGGATTAAATAATAGCCGAAATTGAAATGAAGATGAAAAATAGGAAATGATGTCCAAAAATCCTCAAATCAGTTTTAATACATATATAATAATATAAATAAAATTAAGAGATAGAAAAACATTTTTTTGGTATTTTTGGAGATTTTTAATCTTTTTATACTAGATTTTGGAGCTTTTTATATTTTATGTGTTTTATTTTTTTATTTCTAGTTTTTTAGTTTCTGGAGTGGTAAAATAAATAAACAAACATAATAAATATTTTTTTGAATTTTTTCAATATATATATATATATATTTGGTATTTTAAAAGCCCTATAGGGAATATTCATGCACTGTTTAATTTTCTATAAATATTAAAAAGTCCTAAATTGAAAAAAAAATAAAATTATGGCATGGAAGTGTGTGCAATCAAGAGCTTAACCCTATTTTTTGGTAATTTTTAGAGCACAGATGCTATTTAAATAAATCGTTAAACCAGGAAAATGCATGAACTAGTAGCGGCTTATGTGTAAAGAAATCAAAAAACAGGGGATGAATATGCAATTTCTACAAAGATTTATAAATAATATTTAAATTTAAAGGACTAACGACAAATAACAAAAGGTGTGAGAGCTTGGATACAAAATGCACATCTCACGTAGATGGCCACGCGAGATGTGTTGGCAAGGGGCCAGATAGCGATTACAACAAAGTTCAAGGTTCCAAAGCAAATGTACCAAAAAGTTTTAAATTACTTATAATATTTATAGAACTAATTTATACAAATACAAAAACATGGGTTACGAGTGAAATTTACCTCCTCAACGCGTGATCGGACGGTTGAGCTCCTCCCACTTGCCACGCGTCTGGTTGTGGACACGCGATACTGGTCCGCGTCGGGTAGCTAGTTTTTCTCTCTATCTCTTTTAGGGAAACGATCAACGACAAAACTATGGGCTTTGGGGAGCTCCTACGGGTGGAGTGGGCGATAGGTAATGCGGGTGGAACTGAAGTCCATATCCACAGTGGAACTTGTTGAACGAAGTGGTGGGGGATGTGCGAGAAGCATGAGGGAAGGAAGGGAGGTGGTCGACAGACAATGAATGGGTTAGTTGGTGTTGATTAACGCTAAATGAAGGGATCAAAGTCTAAAATAAATATAAGAAATAAATCTAGGGCCAAAGTTAATAAAAAAAAGCAAATAAAAGGTATCTCGCTTGGCTAGATCCAAGGAAGCTGACCTTGATAGCGGAGCTTCACCGGAGGTGGGTGGAGATCACCTAGGCCTTCGACTGAACTTGCTGTGATTGGCTGGAGGTGTCCCTGTCACAAACATCGATCCATAGCATGAAAGAGAGGGTCCAAAAAAGGGCCAAAGGAGATTCGAAAATCAAAAGAAGGTATAGCGATGGTTTATGTACAGGTGATGGATAGCATGAAAGAGAGGGTCCAAAAAAGGGCCAAAGGAGATTCGAAAATCAAAAGAAGGTATAGCGATGGTTTATGTACAGGTGATGGACAAGCTCTAAAGAACGAGGGAATGTGACTGGCATAGTGACATGAAGCTCGAAGAATCATCCTAGTGTGTAAGAAGGAAGATCGAGGATGGAAAGTCCTGAAGGAATCTTCCCAAAAAGATGCAAGGCATGAGCTACAAAAATCGACAAAGAATGAGGTCAAATGAGGTTCTGACAGAACAATAGCGTGGGGAGAAGAGTTGACCAAAGTCAACTCTTGACTCCCCCTAATTGGTCCACGTGGACGAATCAGAAAAAAGGTTGGTCAGAATTATTTAGAAATTAGAAAAAAATAAATGACTTTATTAATTTCAAGTTATAAAATAAAAAAATTATTATTTTGATGGTATTTTATTATGATTCTATTTTTTTGAGGTTTTTTATTACAAGTTTATTTTCAAGGTTCTATTTGTATGTATATTTACCTCTATCTTGGTTATTTCATTTTATTTTCCTATTTTATGTATTTATAACTTATTTTTATATAGATAAATATATTTTTATTTAATTGTTTTGATATCATATTCATACTTAAATAAATAGGGATATATAATGTATATGTACATGTATTGTATATTCATCTATGTATTTTATGTTCTTATTTTAATTTCGTATTTTATATATTGTTTTATTTTAGTTTTACTATGTACATATATTATAAATAATATTTACAAATTTATAATAATAAAAAACTATAAAAATAATAAAGAATAAATAAAATGAATATTTTATACTGGTATATAATATAATAGGGTTTCAAAACCTAACTTTCACACCTTAACTCCAAAAAATATGAAACCACCTTCATTAAATAGTTTATTAAAATTTATATATAATTAAAGATGATTTTGATACATTTTGAGTTTTTATTTGAGATATATGGGTCTTAAAAGTTGGGATTTTGGAATCTTATTTAGAGTATAAAAATTACATTGTATATTATTTTTGTATGAAATCGATTTTATATTTTTCTATATATTCTTATCCATAACTTTCATATATAAAGTTTCTTTATTTGAGGTATAAAAAGTGGAAAATAAAATAGGTCTCAAAAATGAATAAATAAATGAGAACTTTAATGAATTATTGACCCTTATCTCCTCTTTTATTCCTTGTCGACTTAGTCATTAAGATGCCTAGGTCTTGTTGCTTAGGGCCATAAAATTCCTATGGTATTTTATTCTTTCTCTTTTCTTTATTATATATTTTTATCATTAAAAATAGTATTTTATACAATATTTATATAACAAATAATGAATGTTAATTTGTACAAAATGATGTATCTGCATGCATTAGCTAGGGTTTTTAAAGCCGAAATGATAGAATAAAGGTGATGAAATCGAGATTCATCACCCTATTATGATAAGTACGCACCAAATGATGAATGATTTGCAATGCATGATACTCGACTGTCATTGGGCGGGTTTGACTTATTGAAGATGTCTCGTGCCATGCGGAGGCATGGGTGGTTGATTAGAGGCTGGGACATGATAACATGTATTTAAAACCACTAGTATATGTAGTTAAAGATTAGCCTATGTTTTTAAGATACCAGGTCTTGAGGACAGTATGATTCTTTGTTTGTTAGGTTGGGGATTTGAAACCCTGGATAATAAAAGCAAAGGAAACTGTCAGGGTAGTATTGGAGGATTAGTTGAGGCGACATGCGGTGAAGTAAGCTCACCAAATCACAGTAATCTTTGATTTCAATGTGTCCACAACTTTGGAGTCCATGAATGGTGAGGTAAATTCCCTAGACTTTCTGGTATAATAAGTTTTGTTAAACTAGACTACTTCTTTACTTTTCTATTCTTCGTTACTTATCACTCACTAATCTTTGTTCCATGATGTTTGTAAACCCAACATACATCGGAGAGTCATCACATGGACAGTAGCCATCTAGCCAGCCTCAGTTGCATTACTCTATAAGGTAGTTTGTTATCTTTTTATTTATTTCCTTTCCAGTTGATGTGCATGTAAAAGCTAATAGTGGGACAATGTACCATGTAAACTTTATTTTGTGAATGGAAAATGGTTGAAATACTTCTTTCTTACTTATTTTAATCGTAGTCTGTTCTGTAATGTTACTTTTGATTGTTGAATAAATTATTTGTTGACTAATCATATCTGGATATTGGAGGATCTGACAACTCGAAAATGGTGTCGTGACACTTATTCAATACCTTTTTAGTTAATTTGAAGGTATAATGCATGCTTTCTAATTAAAATTTGCTTGCGGGAATTTCACTTTTTTTCCAATCTAGTCCCCTCACCTTTTTAGGTACTTTAGCTTCTTCTGAACCATTTCCTTTTATGCAAGAAGTTCCGTTAAAAAAATATGTCCACCATGATAACACTGAGATGTTTTCTTTTCTTTGTAAGTTTTGACTGCTTTTGTAAAATGATTATATACATTGTAATATATTATCTTTTTACTCAAAATATAAAATGTTATTGCACAGCATTTTTCTGATAATTTTAAAAAATTTTGTTAGCTTTTTTTCTAAATATAACAACTCTTGTTGCCTTGATTGTATTTTATTTAATCATGAATTAAGTCGATCATCAACTTTAGGAAGTATGGCTATATAAAAAAACACTATCTCTAACGTGTGTGCCCATCCAATGCCCACAATTTGTGTATGTTCATGATCAAGGAAAGGTTCCACATCATTTGCAAGGCTCCATACGTACTATAATACATATATATATTAATACATATAGAGCCTTTTAAATGAGGTAACTGATGAATCTCCATTTCACCATCTTTATTCTATCATTTTGTCCTTAAAAACCCTAGTAAATGCATGTAAATACCCTTAATTTGCATAATTTAACATACATGCATTGTTGTACAAAATGTATATAAAATATTGTTTTTAATGCCAAAATTATAGAATAAAGAAAATAAAAGAAAAAGAATAAATTATTGGAAATATTTTATGACCCTAAACCTCGAGACCTAGCCATCTTGATGACTAGGTCGAAAACGAATAAAGTAGGGGGAGATAAGGGTCCAAAATACAATAACAATTCCTTTTATTAATTCATTTATTATTCATTTTTGGGACCTATTTTATTTTCCACTTTCTATACTTCAAATAATAAAACTTTGTAAATGAAAGTTGTAGATAATAAAATATAGAAAAATATAAAGCTGATTTCATACAAAAATAATACACCAGAATAAAAGATACAGTCTAAATAAGATTTTAAAATCTTAACTTCCTAGACATATATCTCTCAAATAAAAACTCAAAATATATCAAAATCACCCTTTAATTATATCTACTTTTAATAAGTTATTTATAAAGGTGGTTTCATATTTTTTGGAATGAATATGTGAAAGCTAGGTTTTGGACTCCTATTGTATAATTTACCTGATTAAATAATCATTTTATTTATTCTTTATTATTTTTATAATTTTATATTTTTGTAAATATTAATTAAAATATATATACATATTAAAATTAAAATAAAACACTAAAATAAAATATGTATAAAAATACATAGGTAAAATACCTATAACTATACCTATATAATAAATAGACTTATTTATTTAAAGGTACATATTATATTAGAAAATTATAATAAAAATAAATTTAACTATCTAAAAATAAGTTATAAATATATAAAATAATAAACCAAATTAATAAAATCAAAAATACAAATAAAAATAAATGATGAAAATACATATGAATATACCTATATAGAACCCCTAAAAAGTAATTAGTAATCACAAAGCTCTAAAAAATAATTAAAAATCATAATAAAATATTACGTAAAATAATAAATAATTTTTATTTTTAACTTAAAATTAACAAAATCAATTATTATTTTTCATTTATTTTCTAAATAACTTCCAAGATGTTTTTCTTGGTTGGTCCATGTGGACCAACTAGGTGGCGTAGTGGGTTGACCGCGGGTCAACTCTCTGACCCGCCTCCTATAGCTGTATGCACCAAACGCTGGTGGTTCTTTCTAATTGTAAGTGAATGCAACGATATGACCCGTTCTCGAGATTCTTTTCTGCCTCATTTTATGCGCTATTGCCAATGTGGAAGTGAATCCCATGTCCCCTCGTTTTTGCCTTAATTCGAGATTTTTTAGAGCCTGCTCCTTTCATCCTTTCACGTCGAGTCTTTGACCACTTTTCTTCCTCAATCCATGGTGGTACACATCCTAGCATCTCCTCGAGGTGTGGAACGATGCATAGAGCAGAATCCTTCGATCTTTGGAGCCACTCCATCACTTTGTACAGAAGCCATCCCGATCTTCTCTTCCAATTTGGAACCTCCTTGGTCCTTGTTTTGGCCTCCACTCTTGTGCTATGGTTTCGATGGGTGACAGTAATCTTCCAGCCTGTGGTAGCGGATCGAGGCGATCCCTTAGGAGCGCTTCCACCCCCATCTCCGGCCATCGCCCATGAGGTCTATTTCCCAGTCTTGACCGGTGAGGTACCTACTTTTTCCTGCATTTCTTAGCTTGGCATTAGTCCTACGTCAATGCCTTGTCTTTATTTTATATGTTTAAGGTGTGATATACTTGTACCACCCATTCTCGTAGTTCGCCAGACCCAGCTCCGGTGAATTCCACCATCATCCTCTCTATCGTTATCGAGCCTCGCCAACCACCCTCACACGCTCTCCCTTCACTTCTCTTCCCTCCGACGCCTCTTGTTCACCCAGGTCTACTACGGACCAGGAAATCAAGGTCACCCCCTCTGTCACTTCGTCAGTGATGAATCTCGTATTCATCATGCTAAAATTCACTAATTAAACCCCTGACTTAACTAAACAAATAAAATCCGCTAATAATTCATTCATTTTATCTCGTATTATATTGTATATATTCAACCTATAGTTAATTGTATTTAATTACTATTATTTACTTTTTAATTATTTTCTCATCAAAAACCCCTAAAAATTAGGTAGATTAACTGTCTATAAGTTCATGACCCTTAAAAAGACTAACAAATATAAAAACAACTCAAAACCAAAAGGTTGTGTTTTTAATCCACTAAAGATACATCCAAAAATACTTTATTTACAAAAGACCTTTTTTGGCTTTTTATCCAACATGAAACTTGTAGATCTCATCGAGACGAACACCTTTCATGTTCTGACTTTTTCCTAATTTTGCCTCTAACTAATTCTTTTTATTTTCTTTATTTTTCTAATTTCTAATTTTTCTATTGGGCCACGTAGTTCCCTATGGGCCGCCCACGTGGCCCGCATCTTCTCTGCCACTTGCCGCCTCCTCAGCCATCCGATCCTCCTGTAGATCCTTCCATTCTAGTCGCTCATCACATGCCCCATCTCAGCCGTCTGATCTGAGCTTCGATCAGATCTGAGCCGCCCCCGAGGGCCTCATTCCCATCCATCGGATTCCCCTAATCCTACAGCCTATATCGTTCTGCGTCACATCTCTTTCTTTCACCGTTAGATCAGCCCTGCAATCTAATCACTACCGTTCACTCCAGCTTCGTTTCCATCCGTCTGATCAAACTCCATGATCAGATCCTAACCGCTCTTCTCCGCCTCTCCCTCAGCCACTCGATCAGCGTCTCATCTGATGCCTCCCCATTCTCCACGTCACCCCTTCTCCCCAGTCCGTTGGATATCCCCCATCTCTCCATCATAGTCACTCATTAGTGTCTAGCCTTCAACCGTTCGATCAGATCCTCGAATCTGATCGTAGCCCTCCACCTGCTCTACCATCCCGGCCGTTGGATTGTGAGATCAAACGGCTCGACCTTCGTCTTCCTCCTCCGTAACCACCCCTCCCCAACTATTTCACCTCGCGAGTCAGCCACCCCCTTCCATTTTTAGCCCTCGCCTTCGTTCACCTCTCCTCGTCGTAACACCACCTACACGTCACCAGTTCTTCTGCTATCCTCGCACATACCATCTACACCCGCCATCATTACTAGCCTTCAAGTCGCCCATTCAAAATCGCCTTCAACCGACCGCCGACTCACCCTATAAAATCACCCCCACTCCGAGCAACCCGTCCACCATTCCAGGCTCTAGCCCAGCTTCACTCTCCCCTTCGGTGACAGCAGAGGGGCAGATCGACGAGGCAACGATGACTTTTTGCTCCAGTGTTGACCCTCAGCTGAATCAGCTGCGTTGCGGTGCCTCTAGGCCCACTGAGTGATTAACTGAAAATCGCAGGGGTCTATGTGTCTCACACAAGGTGAAGACAAAGTCACTGCAGCGACCCGCAGTAATTCCCGATTAAGTCAACAAATAACCCACAATAACAATAAAATAATGAGTAGCAAATGTGGAGCTAAGATTTATTATAACTCTACAATAAGTGTGTATAGTGTGCAAGTATGTGTAGAGTGTCGAACTCAGGGAGCAAGCAAGAAAGATCAAGTCAATGATGAGCAAAAATGTGAAAGTGTAATCAAATGCCTACAAATAAGCAAATTTTTGTGGTTTTTTAATTTTATATTTTTTTATTTAATTTTGGATTTTGTATTTTTATATTTTGATTTTTAATTTACTGATTGTATATTTTCTTTTTGAGCAGGATAAGGTATTTATAAAAATAGGTAAAATTAGGGAAAATTCAGAAAATGAAATGTTTTTGGTCTTCTTATATTGTTATAATGTTTTTATGATTTTTTATAAATTTTTCTAATTTTTTTGGTATTTTTAAAGTCAGAAAGACTAGTAAACAATGAAATAAGTTGCTGGTCGAGAATGAAATGAGGAAGAAAAATAGCAAACATAATCCAAAACTCCTCAAATTAAATTCAAATCAAAGATAATATATCAGAGATAATTCAGAAATTGAAATTGTATTTTTTGGATTTTTGTAGAATTTTTTATATTTTTACGAAAATTTGAGTGGTTTTGTAATTTTTAGGAGTTTTCTTTTGAGATTTTTAGTGATTTTTGGATTGAAGATAAACACATGAAAATACAACAAATATAATATTTTGGGAATTTTTAAAGGGGTTTTACTATTTTTTGGTATTTTCTAATGCAGACAGTAGCAAAAATGCATGTCTTTGAATTTTTATAAATACTAAAATGCAATAAAAATCCAAAACAAAAATATGATTGAAAGAAAAAATAAATAGGAGCTTAACTTGATTTTTTGGTGATTTTTAGAAATTTATAGATGCGTGAAATAAATATAAACAACAAAGAGAAAATACACCACTAGTAGGGGTATAAATGCAAATATCCAGATGTTCAGGGCCAAAAGTGCAATTTTCCACAAAATTTATAACTGATAAACTAATTCCAATACTAATCAGAAATATCAAAACTCACAAGGGTACGCCTGCAATATTTCCACCCCCGCACGTGCTATGCACGCGCCTGGGAAGGACCTAAATGCAATATACAAAAACCTCAGGGGTCAGGTTGAAAAATAACCAAAAGTAATACACGTTACAAAATTTTTCCTAGACTAAATCGAAATAAATAAACCTGCAGGGGGTCCAGTACAAAATCACCACCACTCCATGTTCACAGGTCACGTGAGGTGACGTGGATTGGACCTAAATACAAATAATAAAAGTTTGGGGGTTAAAATGCAAATATTACAAAATATTTAAACTACATATGAAAGTGTATGGACTAAATAATAAATACAAAAATGCTAAGGGTAGAAGATGCAAAACACCCAAAGCTAGGCGATCCGACAGCGGTGGAGATGCCACTTGACACGTGGCGAGTGATGAACGGCCGATGACGGTTCGCAGATGAACGGCGGCGATTAGATCTTCTTGGGTTAATCGAATGGTGGCTGCTGGAGGAGATCGAATGGCTGCTATGAGAATTGGAGCTCCGCCTAGATCCCACGGTGTAGAGGGGCGTAACAAGAACAGGGAAGCAACGCCGGTGAGGCGAGCTTCCCCGAGCTCAAGCTCCGTCCTCCGGCATTCCTTGGGCTTCAAAAATGGCCGGGGGACTCCTGTGGTCTTCCTCTTCCCCTTGGTGGTTCCAAAACACCTCGGCGACGACCGAGGTTCTCGCGCGGAGGTGGCGGAGCTGATGGGCTACGCGGAACTCCGGCGAGAGGCAAAAGGACCCCCAGGCTCGAGTCAAAGCACTTTGACCTGCAAAAAGGGTGAAAGGGTCCAGGGCAAAATGCCTGGACCTGCGGAGGTGGACACGATGCGAGAGGTGACGCCGCACGGTGGTTGCCGGAGGTGCACTCTAGTGAGGTACCCGTGGAAGCGATTGGGTGATCGAAATGCGGAGATTTTTAGGGGAAACGGATCCTAAGGTTACGGTGAATAAAATGTGAAAGAAAAAGGGAAGAAAAGGAAGGACCTCAAAGGGATTGAACCTGAGGTAGGGGGTACCTCGACGCCAGAGAGGGCGGAAGTGATTGGAGCCGCCTAGGGCATCGCTCGACCAGCCTGAAGCTCGGCGAAGGAAGCTGTCACCTTCCTCGTTCGATTGGGCACGAAAGGGGGAGCTAAGCCAGGGATTGAGGGGTTCAAAGATCAATGGAGGTTTTGGGCGGTTATTTGAATGGTTGACGATAGGGTTCCAGGAATCGAGAGATTGGAATCGATTCAGTGACTCATGCCCCTAGAAAAGCTATATGCGTGTATCTTTGATCTATGGGGAGAAACATTGCAGAAGGCTTCGACATCAATAGATGAAAGATACAATCTCGAAAAATCCGCAAAAGCGGGTCAAAAACGAGGTCTGACAAGAGCAATAGGAGCTAGGGTCAGAGAGTTGACCCGCCGGTCAACTCTCCAGACCTCCTGGTTGGTCCACGTGGACCAACCAGGAAAAATCCTGGAAAAAACATTTGTAAATTCAATTAAAAAAAGAAAATGAATTAATTTTTAGTTATTAAATAAAAAATATTTGTTATTTTATACGGTATTTTAATATGATTTTAAATTATTTTTATGAGGTGTAAAAATACAAGTTACCTTTTTAGGCTTATATAGGTATACATATCTATATATTTTATTTTTTATTTTTTTGTGAATTTAATTTATTTATTTTTGTTTATTATTTTATAAATTTATAAAATATTTTTATACACTTAAATATATTTTTATTTTGTTTTTCTGAAGTGTCTTGTTCACTTAATAAAATATAAGTATTAATTGTATAGGTTTGTGTATTGGTATTATACCTATGTATGTTATATACAAGTATTTTATTTTGTATTTTCTTTAGGTTTTGATTATGATTTTAATATACAAATATATTAACCATATTATTTACAAAATTATAAAAATATAAAAATATGAAAATAGTGACTAAATAATAAAATGAATATTTTAATCTGTACAAGTATACAAGTGGGGTCCAAAACTCAACTTTTAAACCGTAGCTCCGCCAAATGCAAAACCACCATCATTAAATAGATTATTTTGAATTATATACAATTAAATATGATTTTGATGCGTTTCGAATTTTTATTAGGGAGATACAAGACTGGGAAGTTGGGACTCTGGAATCTTATTCAGATCATAACTTTTTATCTGTACATTGTTTTTGAGTGAAATCAATTTTGTATTTTTCTATATTTAATTATCTAAAACTTTCATGTACAAAGTATCTTTGTTTGAAGATTAAAAAGTGGAACCAAAAATAGGTCCCAAAATGAATAAAGAATGAATAAAAACAAAGGTATTTTTATTGTACTCTGGCCCTTATCTCCCCCTGCTTTATTCCTTGTCGACCTAGTCATCGAGATGTCTAGGTCTCGGGGTTCCGGGTCATAAAATATTTACAATATTTTATTCTTTTTTATTTTCTTTTCTTTATTCTATAATTTTGGTTTTAAAAACAGTAATTTATACACTATTTACATGCACATGCATGGATGCTAAAATGCAAGAATTAAGGGTATTTACAAGCATTTGCCAAGGTTTTCGAGGCCAAAATGATAGAATAAAGATGATGGATTGTGGATTCATCACTGAGCACCGAAGTCCGGCTATATTCGTCATGCGACGACCATAGCGGCGATCGCCGCTCAATCCAAGCCAATCTTCCTCTGCCAATTGCCTGGACTTCGACCAGGTTACCTTTTATATGTTTTCTTCCCTATTTATCTTAATTTTTCCGCAATCCTCACTCGTCGTCACCCTCACCTGACCACCCGATGACCTCCACCAGTCATCCATCATCCACGCCAACTACTCCCGATCACCCTTCTTTTTCTCCAAAACCTCACTCGCCCACATTCCCTTCTTCTCGGGTCCGCCAGAGAAGGAGCACTGGGCCACCACTCCCGTCTCCCCACATGGCCTCCACTCACCTCACATCACTTGCATGCATACGCTTCAGCTATTTTCTAACTATTGCAGGTACTCCAAGCTTCAATGGCCGGAGTTTGTATTCCTTCGCTGATCTTAACTCCATCTCCAACGACGCCCCTCCGCCTTGCTCCTCTAGACGTCAATGGAGCCTCACCACGCCTCCTGCACCTTCACGAGCCCCTCACAATCACTCCTCGACCATCAGGCGAGCCATTGGTGCACGATGGAGCTACCAGCTGGTCGCCGGAGCCCCGCTTTCTCTGATGGCCCGTGGAGGATCAAGACAGTACAGGTGTCGTCTGGTCATCTAGATCGGGCGGACTAGATGATGAAACGTGGACAACCGAGCCTCCAAGCGAACCTCCAGGCTTGGATCTTCCAAGCCTCCTCCTGAGCCTCCACTTGACATTACGTGGCCCGAGCCAGCCTAGCCTCCCGAGCCTAGCTCCTCGCATGCCAAGCACGTGAGGGCATGGGTAAATAGCAGAGAAGGACCTGGAAGTTTTTGTATTTATATTTCGGTCCCCAGGTGTGTGCCTCACCTATGCGCTTGGGTATTTTTTCAGGGATGCCCTCGCAGCTTCTAGAATTTATAAAAATAACCCCGCACGCATGGAAAAATTACATAGGGCCCAGTCGGTTTTCGGAAATTGCAAATAGGTCCCTTTAGGAACCTATTTGTAATATTTATCTTTTTATTTCTTGCCTTTTTATTATAATTATGCCCTTGCATTATTTTTAGCATAACTAGAGCATCGTAGATCCAAATTACATGATTTTATTGTCGTTTTGTTCCTTGTTTCATCATTTATATCATGGCATGTTTAATTTTCTCATCTAACACCATTTTTAATATAATGAATTTTTAAATGTTAGATGATGTCTCTTGCTCCAATGCCTTGTCATAAAATAGAATTCTTCTCATGATGTTATGCTCAAAATGACCTTGATTTCAATCTACTTTCTGATGCTCATTTTTTGATCTTTCTAGGGTACAATTTGTAATAGTCTATTGCATACATTTAACCATGCATTATTTTCATGCGCACTCCTACAGTTACGTTGAAAAATAACTAAAGAAACTGCATGCATCATATTTCTGTATTGTCCTGCATTTTACCTTGTGCATCTGCATGAATGCCTGAAATTGAGAAATAATTCACACTTGCTCTTAATTGATCGAAATTATAAAAATAGATAGAGTAGCTCGTGTCCCTGTGTTCGACCTTGGTACACTTACCAAGTTAAAAATACTCCACAACATTCAAAGTGTGTGGTTTTTGATGAACCAAATTTGCCTCCTATACTACGACATTCTCTGATTATTAAAGTGGCAAATTTGGCTTTCATCAAATGGCATTGTTGCTAGGGACACGGATCAACTTTGTTTATTTATTGAATTTTGATTTATTTCTATGTTGTATAATTTCAAGATTCACGGGTCTTCTTTTCATGCATTATTTTTTCATCATTTCTGCTGAATAATTTTCTTTCTATTTTTCTAACATTTCTCTTTTGTGGCAGGACCCTTGAAGATCGAGGATGCTTGATCTCCATGGAGGCGTGGAGTTGGGAGCTCCCGCTGAAGAGGCCGTAAAAGATTTGACGGAGAAATTTAGGATTTTTATCAGTCTGCTTGCATTTACATATTGCAAAAACAATGTTACATGTGCATTTTTTAATGGTCCTCATTAGAGGGCTTGCATGTTGTAAAAAGAAAGAAAAAAAATAAGTAGATCATTAGACGATCTACCCCCCTCCACACACACACATATACACTTGCACACATACACTCACCCCTTCCCCCTTTCTCTCTCTGTATATTTTACATCCCCCCCTCATCTGACTCCTAGCCATTTGTGAAAATACAACCCTCCCCCTCACCCCCTTGTATCTTAGTGTAATTACTCCTCCAAACACAGATCCCCCTACTAACTCAAATACTTTACTTAGGCTATTTGTAGCCAAACTATAGGGGGGACCCGCCTATTCATCCATCCCCCGCCTTGTCTTCTTGTACTTAGGTCAATTTTTGACCTAAGTATAGGAGGACCCTCCTCCTCAGTTCTGTTATATCACCCTATATTTAATCTAGCCATGGCGTCATATCACTTGTGCTATGAGGACATAGCAGAAATTAAGTATAGGGGGTATACCTTATATTACTGTATATTTACTTTAGACATAGCTCATATTTTTAAAACTTTTTGAAAATTCTTTTTCGGGCTTGGTTTTTGTAATCCTGTAAATTGAGTTTTGTAGAAACCCTGAAAAATTGTTTTCTTAAAAATTGAGGGATTAAAATTGTGTAAATAAACCCTTTTTCAAAAAAATCAGAAAAATATGAAAAATTAAAAATCTTTCTTTGAATTAGACTTTGACTACTAGGCTTAGTAGATACTTTCAGTGAAGGAACTTCGGTCTCCCTTAGCAGAGTGGGTGGTTTAGAGGACACTGTATATGGTTATGTCCTCAAGTAACATAGGTCCATCTAATGGTCCGTACTTACACCCATATTGGCTGAGTGTAGATACTTTTATACATTTGAGCCTGGGTCAGTCATTGTCTCTCCAAAGAATTAAAGAAATTGAAAATTAAAATCCATAAAAATATGCAAAAGTCAAAAATCACACAAAAATATTCACTAACTAAGGAGTTGGTGTATTCCTGACATATTCACAGTCACTCAAGGCTTGAGGATTTTGAGGATAATGGATTTTTGTGATCTTGAGAGTTTGAGTTAACATGCCTTAGTCAATAGGGTTTTTTTAACTTAATTATCCACACTTCCCTAGTTTGAAAGATTTGAGCGCTATATTGCACTCTTCATCTCTACTTTCAAAAGAATATGATCAGCACAATCACTTTCATAATTGCATGATTGATGAGATGAGTTGAGATATCACTGGAGGAACTAGGACTAGAGATTTGAGTTTAGACACGATATAATGATAATCAAGGATGGGATAATGTTAATGAAGTCTTTAGAACACCTGAGTGTCAGCAAAACCCTAGCCAGTATGTGAACAAGTTCATATGCTATCTATTTGATATTTACCTATGTTCCAGGTTGTGATGAAACTTAATGAAAATTGTTGATAAGTGTGCGCCAACTTTTGTTAAAGCATTGGATCTAGCCAAGAAAAGAAAAGAAAAATGTTCAAAGAAAAGCTCTATCTCCAAAAGTCAAATTGCAAAAGAGCTTCCACCAAAGGCGAGCGCTCCCAACTTTTTCAAAGTGTCCACTTAGACCAAGCTCTAATTAGGACCAAGGAGTCGGGTCGACACCATAAAAGGGCTCTGTATCATAAGCGAAACAAGTATGGGTGTCGAAGGTATCTTAGATACTCAAAAGAGATACACCCCGGTGTACTCCCAGAAAAACAAGTGCAGGCGACTCCAAATTCTCTTGACGGACACATTGATCAACAAGCTAAAAATCTACTTGTGTTGAGTAAAAATGCACTAGAGAGGCCCCATGTTCCAATGTGAGGGAGAGAAAAATAGACACAAACCCATTCCCTCCATCATCTGGTCGTCCATCTACATTTCAAGTCTGACAAACTAATGAGATGGTTGACTGAAGAAAGAATGGACTTATTCCCTAGTGTTGAGGATGAGGTCTAGAGGAGAGTCTCTTGGACTGGAACTTCGAGTGATGCCTCGACTCGACTCTCATGAAATGCAGCACACTTAATTTCATATCCTTATATTATATGTACAAAAAGAGAGTCTGATAATTAGAGAAGTTGCATTCCTTCTGAATAAAGCATGGATAAGCCCAGAATTTTAAAATCGCTTAAATTGAGGGTCTTCGAAAGATTGAGCCTTGAAATCCTCACTTGTACTGTCAAGAATTAATCTGACTCCTTCATTCTTTAGATGCTCGAGAACGAGCATGGTTTAAGTATAGGGATATGATGAATCGTTATTCATAATGCTAAAATTCACTAATTAAAACCATAGATTAACTAAACAAATAAAATCCGCTAATAATTCGTTCATTTTATCTTGTATTATATTGTATATACTCAACCTATAACTAATTGTACTTAATTACTATTATTTACTTTGTAATTATGTTCTCATCAAAAATCCCTAAAAATTAGGTAGATTAATTGTCTATAAGTTCCTGACCCTTAAAAAGACTAAAAAAATACAAAAACAACTCAAAACCCAAAAAATTGTGTTTTTAATCCATTAAAATACACCCAAAAATACTTTTTTTGTACAAATGACCTCTTTTGGCTTTTCGTCCAACATGAAACTTGTAGATCTCATCGAGACGAACAACAATGTTTTGACTTTTTCCTAATTTTGCTTCTAACTAATTCTTTTTTATTTTCCTTTGTTTTTCTAATTTCTCATTTTTCTATTGGGCCATGTGGCGCTTTCTGGGCCGCCCACGTGTCCTGCCACTTCTCTGCCACCCATCGCCTCCTCAACCATCCGATCCTCTTGCAGATCCTTCCATCCTAGTCGCTCATCACGCGCCCCATCTCAGCCGTCTGATCTAAGCTCTAATCAGATCTGAGCCACCCCCTAGTGCCTCGTTCCCGATTCCCCCTAATCCTACGACATATATCGTTCCATGTCACCTCTCTTTCTTCCACCATCAGATCAATCCTACAATCTAATCACTACCATTCATTCCAGCTTCGTTTCCATCAATCTGACCAAACTCCATGATTAGATCCTAACCGCTCTTCTCTGCCTCTCCCTCAGCCACTCGATTAGATTCTCATCTGACGCCTCTCTGTTCTCCACGTCACCCCTTCTCCCCAGCTGTTGGATCTCCCCCATCTCTCCATCATAGTCTCTCATTAGCGTCTAGCCTTCAGCCGTTTGATCAGATCCTGAGATCTGATCGTAGCCCTCTGCTCACGCTACCATCCCAACCATTGGATCATGAGATCCAACGGCTCGACCTTCATCTTCCTCCTCCGAAAACCCCCACCCCAGTCGTTTCACCTCGCGAGTCAGCCGCCCCCTTCCATTTTTAGCCCTTGCCTCCGTTCACCTCTCCGCGTCGTAACGCCACCTACACATCACCAGTTCATCTGCCATCCTCGCGCATACCATCACTACACTTGCCATCATTCCTAGCCTTGAAGTTGCCCGTTCAAAATCGCCTTCAACCGACCGCCGACTCACCCGATAAAATCACCCCCCTCCGAGCAACCCGTCCACCATTCCAGGCACTAGCCCATCTTCACTTGCCCCTCCGGTAACAGCGGAGGGGCTGATCGACGAGGCGATGATGACTTTTTGCCCCGGTGTTGACCCTCAGCTGAATCGCTAGTGTTGCGGTGCCTCCAGGCCCGCCGAGCACCGAAGCTCGGCTGTCTTCGTCGTGCGACGACCGGAGAGGCGATCGCCGCTCAACCCAAGCTAATCTTCCTCCGTCAATTTCCTAGACTATGGCCATGTAACCTTTTATCTATTTTCTTTCCGATTTCTATTTATTTTTACACAATCCTCACTCGCTTCCGCCCTCACCTGACCACCCGACGACCTCCACTAGTCTTCCATCATCCACGCCAACTACTCCTGATCACCCTTCTCCTTCTCTAGAACCTCCATCGCCCCCATTCCCTTCTTCTCGAGTCCGCCGGAGAAGGAGCATTTGGCCACCACTCCCGTCGTGCCACACGGCCCCCACTAACCTCACATCACTTGCACGCACACGCTTCAGCTATTTTCTAACTATTTCAGGTACTCCAAGCTTCAATGGCCGGAGTTCGTTTCCCTTCGCTGATCTCAACTCCATCTCCGACGACTCCCCTTCGCCTTGCCCCTCCAGACATCAATGTAGCTTCACAATGCCTCCAACACCTTCGCGAGTCCCTCGTGATCGCTCCTCGGCCATCAGGCAAGCCATTGGTACACGGTGGAGCTGCCAGTAGGTCGTCAGAGCCCCGCCTTCTCCGTAGCCCGCGGAGCATTAAGATTGTACAGGTGTTGTCTGATCATCTAGATCGGACGGACCAGATGATGACATGTGGACAACTGAGCCTCCAGATGAACCTCGAGGCTTGGATCTTCCAAGCCTCCTCCCGAGCCTCCACCTGACACCGCGTGGCCCGAGCCATCATAGCCTCATGTGCCTAGCTCCTCACATGCCCAGTATGTGAGGGCCTGTGTAAATTGTAGAGAAGGACTTGGAATTTTTTTATTTACATTTCGATCCCAAGCGCGTGCCTCATGTGCGTGCCTTGGTATTTTTTCAGGGATGCTCTTGTAACTTCTGGAATTTATAAAAATGCCCGTGTGCATGGAAAAATTACAAAGGGCCCTAGTCGGTTTTTGGAAATTGCAAATAGGTCCCTCTAGGGACCTATTTGTAATATTTATCTTTTTATTTCTTGCATTTTTATTACAATTATGCCCCTGCATTGTTTTTAGCATAACTAGAGCATCGTAGATCCAAATTACATGATTTTAGTGTCATTTTGTTCCTTGTTTCATCATCTATACCATGGCATGTTTAATTTTCTCATCTGACACCATTTTTAATATGATGAATTTTTAAATGTTAGATGATGTCCCTTGCTCCAATGCCTTGTCATAAAATAGATGTCTTCTCATGATGTTATACTCAAAATGACCCTTATTTCAATCTACTTTCTGTTGCTCAATTTATTGATTTTTATAGGGTATATTTGTAATAATCAATTGCATACATTTAACCTTGCATTATTTTCATGCACACTCCTATAATTGCATTGAAAAAAAACTAAAAACATTGCATGCATCATATTTCTGCATTGTCCTGCATTTTACCGTGTACATCTGCATGAAGGCCTGAAATTGAGAAATAATTCACATTTGCTCTTAATTGATCGAAATTCAATAAATAGATAGAGTAGCTCGTGTCCCTGTGTTTGACCATGGTACACTTACCAAGTTAAGAATACTCCACAACATTCGAAATGTGTGGTTTTTGACGAACCCAATTTGCCTCCTATACTACGACATTCTCTAATTATTAAAGAGCCAAATTTGATGTTCATCAGTCGGTGACCGTTGCCACGCCTCACCAACCATTTCTCCTCGCCAATAAGAACCCTGAGCCCTTATCCTCCTCGCGTGATCTTTTCTTGAAGGGTCAGAAGCCAAAGGACTCTGCGCGGGGTCAGATTTTTGCAGGGCCGAGGTACCTGGGGCTGCCAACGCCTCCTAACCTCGCGGCGGCGCACTGGTGCCCTCCTAGGCATTTTGGCACCGCCATTGGGTTGAGGAACCTCCCAGGGACATTTGGGCCACTTTTGGTGGCCGCCAAAAATGCCGGAGAAGGACGCCATTGCTAGAGGAAGCTCGCTATAGTGAGCGTTTTTTCCCTATTCATCCACCGACCGTCCTCACCGTCGGATCAAGAACTCGTGCCCAAATAATCTCCCAGTCGTTAGATGCACCATCGCCTATGTCGTACGCTCGTCCAGAGCCATCTAATTGTAGATGTAGATCCTCGAAGGGGTATTGCGCATGTGAGGCCGACACGTGGCAAGTGACCTGATATGAGACGTTGGCCCGAGCCCTTTGTTTGGGTATTTTGCACTTTCACCCAAGTATTTTTTTAATTTATTATTTAGTCCATAAACTTTCCTCTGACTTCAAAATTTTTTTGTAAATTTTGCAAACGCCCCCCTGAATTTTAGTTTAATTACCATTTGGTCCATGCCACGTCACCTCACGTGACTCCTCATGTGAGGTGGCGATTTTGCAGGAGGACCCGTTTTTGGTATTTATGTTTAGTCCTAAAACATTTTAATTACATTATAACTGTTTGGTAGCATTGCATTTAGGCCCCTGTTCTTTCAGTTATTTACATAAAGGTCCCTACTAACATGGCTTACGTGTTTATTCACATGAGCTTAGCATTTTTGCAAGACGACCCTTGAGGATTTGTCTATTTCGTATTAGTATTGAAACTTTTTAGTTATGTTTAAAAGTTTTATAAAATTTGCATGTTGGCCCTTGTAATTTATTTTATTTGCGAAAAGCCCTCGATAGTAATGTAGTTTCTCTTTGTTTCTTATATTTATTTTAAATAGCTACATTTCTCAGAAAAAATCCACAAAAATATTTGTACAATCTCTTTACATTTTAATCTCACGCCATTTATTTAGTTTGTAATTTTAGGATCTATTAATATTTTAAAAAATATGAAACAACCTATTTCATCCTTATTTGCACTAGAAAACCCATAAAAAATATGAAAATAATTTGAAAAATTCCCAAGAAAATATATTTTGTTTATTTTTGTATTTGTTATCTTCAGACCAAAAATCATTAAAAACAATAAAAGAAAACTCTTAAAATTTAAAAAACTCTAAAAACATTTAAAAAAATATGAAAAATCCTTCGAAAATCCCAAAAATATATTTCTATGTTTGAATTTTCTTTATATTATTATATTTATATTCAAATTAATTTGTAGAATTTTTGATACTATTTTCTATTTTATATCTCTATTTTAATTTCAGGCATTTAATTAAACCTTGATTTATGGTATTTCTGACTTTAAAAATATATAACAATTTGTAAAAATTCCTAAAAATCATAAAAATAGTAAAAAATATTTTAAAACCTTAAAACATTTTATTTTCTTTATTTATATTATTTTTATATCATTTATATCTATACTATTCCATATTGAATATATACTCTATATATAGCCTTATTATATATTTTAAAAGAAAAGAAAATATAAAAATTATAAAATATAAAAAGAAATTATAAAATCACAAATTTAAAAATAAAAATACAAAAATATAAAATCAAAAATAAAATTAAATAATTAAAAATAAAAAACCCACAAAAAGAACATATAGACAAATCATCTCACAATCACATTTTGCGCATTAATTTGCCCAATCTAGCTTGTTTGGTCCTTGTGTTCGACACTCTACACATACTTGCACACTATAAACCCCTTTGTTTTAGAGTTAAATAAAATAAATTTTAACTCCACATTTGATGTTCATTTCTTGATTAATATTTCTGAGTTAATTATTGTTCGAAGCAAGGTTTCATGAGCGGTCAACACATCGATTAGATTTATCGCCTTGTGAGATTTCTATGCCCTCGTAAAATCCTCTTCAACAAATGGCACCATTGCTAGGGAGCTACGTAGCTTAGATTGTTTTTTTGCTTTATTGTGATTATTTGTCCTTATTTATGTGCTTTATTTATTTCCTTTTATTTTATATATATTGTTTAATTGTCTAACCACTCTCCTTGTTTGGATTTGTACGAGGAGCATGGATCGAGGGAGGAGCTCATCTAGGAGCACCTACGCAACCCGTGAGGTACCTTTGACCGAGTGACAAAGAAGAACTTGGAGTTTTTGAAGATAAGGATTTTTGGAGCATTTATTTTATTGTATTTAGTTGCGTAATTCAAGTGAGAGAGAGATAATATAATTTGTAATATGCAGGACACTCTCCAGGACTCTACACACTTCACGAGGTCCAGTACCTCATGGATTGTTCCCTTGGGGGCCTCGTCAGATTTTTCACGATTTTCATCACTCTTTTTTTCATTTATTTTTCAAATTTCATTTTTCCTTATTTTGTATGACTGAGCCCTTAGGTGTAGGATTTGTTTGATGATATATTAAGGCCAAACACACTAATCACCATTGCATGTAACTATAGGTTTGTGCCTAGACTTAGTCAAATTTTAAATTGCTAGTTATCTGGATTTGAGACCGCGTGCCGAGAGAGGTTGCATATAGTGAGTGCAGGACCCGTTGTGGCGGACACTGAGTGGCATCGAAGACGGGACCTTGGTCTCTTATCTACATAACTATCATCTTGTTCTTCACATTAATAGCAGCTACTCGCCTAGGGTGATTTCATCGGTTGCATTGCATATAGTGTAGATTTCAATTCTGCTGAGAATCTTTGCATATAGAGTGCTGGAGGTAAGGTGAGTATTTCTATTTAGCATTCATCATTGATTTGGAGCTTGCATTTCTTTTCGACTCTCCCTTTGATTTTGACCACCTAGGTGCTAAGTAAAATTGACTCCTCGATAGGCTCGTGCAATTCCTATTAAAATTCAAAAAAACTGATAACCAAATAAAATTGGGACTGTTAATATTACTTGACCCTAAAAAATACCAAAAAGAAAAACATTGTCTTAGGGCGAGTAATCCCCTCATTGTCTTCGTTGTAATTGGTCACGTACACACTAAGGTTAGTGCCCAAATCCCATAAGCCAAACCTATGTGTTTGTACAACTTTTTGACTTCTCACCTAACTCTATAACATACAAGATTGACCGCACTTTTGCGATCTTCACCGAGTTGAGTAGGTGATTGAGGGGTTTATTTTGTGTGTGTTTGTTCGTGTTTGCTGGTGTGTATCCTAGATCTCTCTGTACATCTGCGCCTTATCTTCACTTCTCTTTACTTGACCATCATGTTCTCCAGACCATCTTCCTTCTGTTTCGAGATAGTCGAATAGAGCGCTTTCTTTCTGGACTTTACGGATTCCTCGTACCCTCCAATCGGTCCACCTCCCTTTTTCCAGGAGGATTTCGCTCCTGATTTTGTTACATATCCGCCTAACCCAGTATTTCAAGATTCGGAGTTTGGTTTCTACCCATCACTACCACCACCATCACCTCAACATTTCTACAACCCACTTTTCTTAGAATACCTTGAGACGGAATGTAATTTTTGCCCGCAACCACCACCCTCATTTCATGCACCCAATCCTGAGATTTTGAAGTCACCTTTCATGATGTCCACACTTGAGACCTTGAACCGAATGATGGAGCGTATGAACTCGAGGATGAATGATTTATTTAGCATAAATAAGGGCCAGATTGATGCTCCATTATTTGAGGATATGGATTCATTTGGGGATTTTCATGAGAGCTTGCAATCGTACAAACTACAAAAAATGAGAAAAATTTAAAAGTCTAAAAATATTTCGGGAGACACATGGTTAATTCAGACTGTGTATAGAGGGCCCACATGCCATATCCTTTGAACGCACATTCACTCACATCTTGTCCAATCCTTGACCCCGAGGATGACACTATACAGACTACTCTTGGTTGTCCTTGTGTATATGATGATTCTGATCTCCTACATTGTATGGAGGAGATGAAAAAATTAAAAAAATGTTGACTGGACCCGAAGTGGTGTCCACCATTCATGAGATCATTCAAGCCCCACTTCATCAGGCCATTACCCAATTATATGCACCTCAACCCAAGAAGAGAAAGCGGAGGAGCAGATCTGAGCATCACATCTTGACCATGGCCACTACCCACGCCATCACCTTCATCCATCTTCTAGATAAAGGAACACTGCTACCTCATTCATCCGATGCACCATCTCTGACCATACATGTGATCAGACTCTCCTTGACGGTAATTCTTCAGTTCGTATCATACCCTTCTCGCTGATACAGTCTCTTGACTTGGGTCCTCTCAAGAAAACCAGGATGATAGTTCAGTTTGATGATGAATCAATTAAAAGGCCGAAGGGTATCCTTGAGAATGTCGTCATTTCGATTCAGGGCAATATCTATACTATTGATTTTGTCGTATTGCCCGTGGAGAACTCCACTGGGGAGCACTCTCCAATCATCCTAGGACAACCTTTCCTCGCCTCTGCGAGGGTCGTTATTAACTATGGATCAGGAGAGATTCATTTCCGTCCTATTGACGAGAGCGAGGTGATCATCACTGCAACCTCTGCCGGCCAGAGACCTGCACTCATGCACCTTCACCTATCCTAGCTGACCCCGAGGACTATGACCTTGATGAGACTATTAGATATTTCTGCTGCATGTTGGATTCTACTGAGACCCAAGGATTCCTCTCCATGGAGGAAGGCTCGGAAAGCATAGACCTTGGAGTTCCTTCTTCTGGTGTTTGGCAATTTATTGATGACATCTGCAGGATTTACACGATTGACACTTTAGATCGGAGGGCAAATATAGATGAGACCAAGGTCGAATTTGATCTTGTTGCTTTTATTCAAGAATTCGGGCCTTTTGATTAGAATTATGATCCGATTGAGACTGTAGAGAATGAACATGATTCTACTACTTCCACATATGAGTTTGTTCCTTTTGGTTTTGACCTAGGAGAGATCTCGCATGACGACCTTGATTCTACTTCTTCCGATAATGAGTTCATCCCTTTTCACTTCAACATCAGCGAGACACCCAAGGCCAGACATAGCCACACTACTTCCACTGGCCCATCTGTTCCTTCACACCCTAGGACCACTGAGGATCCTTACCAGGTCGATCCTGATCGGCTTCCGTCCACTGTGGACCCCGATATCGACCTCCATGTTGTCAGATCCATTCCTCAGCGGTCCCGCAAGAAGGTTCGCTTTCGACCTTCTTGACCTATGTATATCCACTATGTTGTATATTTGCTTTCGGTTATCTTCTTCCATCCACTGTATCTCTCATCCACACCATTCTCGTGTGTGCCTTGCTTAGGACGTACTTTGTCCTAAGTATTGAGGGTGGATGAGCCGAGTGTTCTTTCTTTGTTCTGTTTCTTCACTCTTGTTGATGCCTACTTAAGGCTCTTTTAGCCTAAGTATAGGGGGAGTGATGTGTACATTCTCTCTAATCTCTTCTTCCATCTTTAGATCACTTTTCTTCTTTTTCTTCTTTTCTTCTTTTCCTTTTCAATTTTCTTTTTCTATCGAAAATGTGTCGCCCCTTTTTGTCAGTCTTCTATACTTAGGGCGTACTTTGTCCTGAGTTTAGGGGGGTGTGCACCTTGAGTTCTTTCATTTTTCGATCCTCTCCATTATTTCCTCTTCTTGTCTATACTTAGGAATATCTTACCCTAAGTATGGGGGGACAGTATGAGTATGATCTATTCATTCCCGCCATTGACCATCCATGTTTTGTGTATAGTCTGATATACGTAGGATTATTTGATCGTAAGTATAGGGGGGACAATCAACTTCTCATTCGTTTGTTCATTCCTTATTCATCTATTCTTTAGACTTTTCTATACTCAGTACAAGTTATGTCTTCTCTTTTCTCCCTGATCTATGAGGACATAGCTCATGCTAAGTATATGGGGGTCGTATATATTATGTATATACTTTAAGCCATAACTCGTACTTTCATATTTTTTAATAATAATTATGGCTAAAAATATAATTAAATTCATTAAAACATTTAATAAAAGATGCGTATTATTCCTCAAATTCTTTTCGTATTTACCAATTAATAAATCAAGTAAAAATATTTTTGCAAAATGCTTGAAAAATAGTTTGAAAATCTTTTCAAAACTATTTTGGAAATCATTTTGTTCAATATTTTCAGCCTTTGTAAAATTTATTTTGTTTGTAAAGTTTCATTTATTTGTGTGAAATAAAAATGTTTATAAATAATTTGCAAATGTTTGGAAAATGGTTGCAAACATATTTTGAAAAATCTATATATACTTTTTGAAAAATCTTTGCAAAATGATTTTCAAATGTGTGTAAATGTTTTCAAAATAAATTTGAGGAATATATTTTTGTTTATCTTTGGACTATAGTTTTGAAAAATGTTTATTTGAGGAATAAATGTTTTCAAAATTTATCTTTGGACTATAGTTTTCAAAATTGTTTGAAAAATCATTTTCAAATAAATTTGAGGAATATATACACCACACTAAAATTCTTTATATACATCTATAAAAATGACCTCTTACACCTTGTAAATTCTTAAAAACTCTAACTCTTGTAAATATGAGATGCATCCACGTGTAATTATTTGTACCTATTTTTATCCAAAATCTTTTGTTTTCAAAAATCACAAAAACATTTGCAAAATTAAAAATACCAAAAACATTTGCAAAATCTTTTTAAAAAAACTCAAAAATGCATATGCATCGTTCTTTTCAAAAATCCATAAAATGTTCAAAATCTTTGAAAATTGCATCACAAAAATATTTTCTGCATACCATTGGCATTTTCAGAATGAGTTTAATAATTGAACAAGTCTAAGTAAAATCCGAAGATTGGATCTTTGTTAGACCTTAAATCTACCAAATAACAGGAACCTTATACGAACTGTAGTTGAGGTACTTCAGGTCTAGTTGACTTAATTCTTTGAGAATTGTGAGACTTGGTTCAATGGATTCTTGACTGTCTAAGTAGAGTATTTCGGAGCACATGTACGACTCTTGTTGATAATGACCTAACTTGGACACCTACACCTTTCACTTGGCTCAACTCAGTTAGAGTGGTGAGGAGATTGGATTTGCCAGTATGAGACGTACACAAGAGGAAACATTTGTCCTCGTCTAGGGAGGGAAGTGCACCCCAGCCCATCTAGTGGCATTGATGTCTAAAGACAGGAGAGTGTGGGTTGCAATAATGCTTCAAAAGAGGTATAGTCTACGGGCTTAAGCGAAAAAAACTCCTTATGTAAATGTTGTTGTATATAGTATTTCAAAAAAAAGAAGAAAAACTCCAAAAAAGTGGACATGCCTGATTGAAAATAAAATGTATGCCAGAGTGTATATATTTGTATAGTCAATAAGCAAGCTTGAGCTTCAAAGTCATACCTTGTGAGCCTGCAGCTGAATGACTTGACTATACTGGTCTTGCATCCTATGATAGGTAGATAAACTATCTACCATCCATTCTTCTCTCCATCCCCTCCTCTTGAGTTGGTTGTCACTTGAACTTAGAAGGAATACCCCGCTCCTCGAGGAAGGAGTTGCTGGATTGGGGAATCACTGGGTTGTCATGCTGGAGAAGTCAGTCTCTGTCATTTCAATTGGGTAGAGCCACTATCACACACAATGTACAAGTCAGATTCATAGTCATAAGGATTTGCGTATGAGTTGAAGTATTCTGACCTGACTATTGAGGAGACTTGAACAGAGTTTTGGGATTCTTGAAGGCTGTTGGATTTCAAATCCGATTCCCACTAAGGTTTTGCTGATGAATCTCTAGTCCTCACTCTTTATTCTTTTATTTTAGCTATTTATCTTGTCGAAGCGCCATGTAAATAGGTGTATATACAATAAGTTAGCATTATGCATGCATATGTTAATACTACATAATTAGCATGTATTTGTGCAAAAATAAAACAATAAAGAAAAAGAAAAAGGAAGGAGGTATTTAGAATATATACAGAGTGACCCGAACCCCAAGAGAAGGTCAAGCCTTGACATGATCGCCAAATAAAATAAGTGGAGAGAGATAGGGCCTACTCTATGTTGTATATATTACCTATATATGTGAATAATTATTATTTTGATAAAATAAAAGTAAAATATTAGTATTACCTCCTTGTATATATTTTTAAAAATAAAAAATAAAATAAAAATCAGAAAAATAAAAAAATAAAATCCTTTCTCACTTGTACAAAATACATGTATATATGTCTCACACCCTATTTATTTTATACATGTAAATAGATCATAAAAATAAAAGAAAATTTATTTCGTACCCTAAAAACATGTTGAAAATAAATAAAATACAAAATTGGGGTATTTCCATAAAAATAACAAAATAAAAATAATCACGCAAAATACATAGGTATATTATACCTATATATAACAGCATATACTGTATATACAATAATTTAGTTTTCATAAAAATAATTAAAAATCACAAAAAAATAGTTTGAAAAATAACAAATATTTTTTATTCTGAAAACTTTTTGAATAAAAATCATTTATTATTTTTTACCAAATTTGTAAAAGTTTTATATATTCGATTTTTCTGATTACTCCATTCAGGATGTTAACCTCCATTCAACGTCTCCCGCTTCCCGGGTCAGAACCGGATAGTGTTCGCCGGAACTACTTCTCCTCTTTCTCCAGCCCCACCCCGAGCTCCTTTTGCCTTGAGATTTGGACCCGATAAACCTCATACATCTGACATCTTCGTGGGTACCTTGGCTGATCTGGATCACTCAAGGGTTTCATGCTTTTCGCCGATCCTTCTAGACCCTCGAGCATCCTATCATTTCACGCCTCCATGATGAATCGACAATTCATCATCTTTATTCTATCATTTTGGCCTCGACAACCCTGGCAAATGCTTGTAAATACCCTTAATTCCCGCATTTTAGAATTCATGCATGTGTGTGTAAATAGTGTATAAAACATAGTTTTTAAAGCAAAAATAATAGAATAAAGAAAAGAAAAAGAATAAAATATTGTAAATATTTTATGATTCAAAACCTCAAGACCTAGGTATCTAGATGAATAGGTCGACAAGAAATATAGTAGGAGGAGATAAGGGCTAAAATCCAATAAAAATTCCCTTTTCTTTTATTCATTCTTTATTCATTTTGAGACCTATTTTTGGTTCCACTTTTTATACTCCAAATAAAAGAAACTTTGTAACAAAAGTTGTATATAATTAAATAAAGAGAAATACAAAATTAATTTCATACAAAAATAATGTACAGATAAAAAGTTATGATCTGAATAAGATTCCAAAATCCCAACTTCCCAGACCTGTATCTTGCAAATAAAAACTCGAAACGCATCAAAACACCTTTAATTGTATATAATTTTAAATAATCTATTTAATGAAGGTGGTTCTGCATTTTGCAGAGCGACGGTTTGAAAGTTAGGTTTTGGACCCCTATTGTATGCTTGTACAAATTAAAATATTCATTTTATTTATTATTCATTATTTTTATACTTTTATATATTTATAATTTTGTAAATATTATTTATAATATATGTGTACATCAAAATTGGAATAAAAAAATAAATAAAACACAAAATAAAATACATGTATATAATACATGTACATATACCTATAGAATTACTATTTCTATTTTATTAATTGTACAAAACACTTCGGAAAAATAAAATAAAAATATATTAAGTGTATAAAAGTACTTTTAAAAGTTATAAAGTAATAAACAAAATTAATAAAATCTAATATATGAAATAAAAAAATATTTAAATATATAGATATGTATACCTATATAACCTATAAAATGTAACTTGTATTTATACACCTCATAAAAATAAATAAAAATCATAATAATATAATTAATAAAATAACAAATATTTTTCATTTTATAATCCAAAATAATAAATTCATTTACTATTTTTAAATGAATTTTTAAATATTTTTTCGGGGCTTTTTCCTGGTTGGTCCACGTGGACCAACCAGGGGGCAGTCATCGTTGACCAAGGTGAATTGTCTGTTCGACCCGCCTGCCCCTTGTCAGAGTTGATTTTTGACCCCGCTTCGTGATTTTTTCGAGGCTCTATCTTGCACCATTTCGTGTAACATGCTTCTTGACTTTTCTCCCTTGAGCCTTGGTGATTCACGCCCCTAGCTTTTCGTGGGTGTTGGGTCGTTGTGTCGCACCATGTGCCTCGTTCTTCCTCACCCATCCGTCAACCATTCAATATACCCCCGATTTTCAAACTCAAATTCGAACCCCTTTTGGTCCACAATCCTCCTCCCCTTCGTGCTCCCCAGGTAGCTGGAGGTGACAGCTCCACAGCTCGCGCGTCAGGCGAGTCGAGGAGGCCTTGAGGCGGCTCCACCACCTCCGCCGACTCCGGCGTCGAGGTCTCCCCTACCTCAGGTATACCACCTTCAAGTCCATATTTTTCTTCATTTTCTTTTTCTACTTTTATTCGCCATAGTCCTAGGATCAAATCCCCCCAAGAATCTTCGCGTTTCATCTATCCGTTCGCCCAATCGAACCTTCACCGGAGTTTATTCCGGCCACCCATATCGCGCCCCCCGCTTCACGCCTCCGTTTCACCATCGCGGGGTCGAGACATTTTGCCCTCTACCCTCGCATACCTTTTGCAGGTCCAGGAGCCACTGAAGAGGACCTAGGGCTCATTTTGAGCCTCGTCGGAGGACCCAGGAGCCCGCCAGCTATGTCGTGCCCTCCCGCGAGCTCCGCCCATCGCCGGAGTATTTTGGAGCACCCAGTAGATAGGGGAAACACCAGGAGGCTCGCCAGCCACTTTTGGACTTAGAGCGTTGCCGGGAGACGTGATCGAGGCTGGGGAAGGTCGGCTCCGCCGACCTTCTTCCCAGTTCTTCGTCCGCGCATCCCAGCCGTTGGATCTTGGTCGCCTCCCAGATCGATCCACCGCCGTTAGATCTCCGCATGCCCCAGCCATCCGATCTGTCATTGGAGATCTAATCGTGGCCGCTAGCTGCGAACTGTCACCGACCTCCAGATCTTCACCACGTGGATTAGTGATGTGACATCCGTCGTTGGATCACCTCGCTTGGGTATTTTTACCTTCACCCCGGCAATTTTTGTATTTATTTATTAATATTAAATCTTTTATTTGAAATTTAAAAGTTTTGTAATAAATGCATTTAGACCCTCGTACTTTATTTATTTGCATTTAGGTCCTTGTCCACGTCACCTCATGTGATGCGTACACGTGGGATGGGACATTTTGCAAGGACCCCCTATGGGTTTTCTTATTTAGTTTTAGTCCAAGAGATTTTTAAGTGTAATATTTTTGGAAAAAATTGCATATTGGCCCCCATGTTCTTGTTATTTGCTTTTCGGTCCTTCCCAAGCACGTGCATAGCACGTGCGTCGGGGGGGGGGGGGGGGTATTTGTCGGAATACCCTTGCGGGTTTGGCTATTCATATTTGATTTAAAAATTTTGTTAAATAGTTATATCTTTTGTGAAAAAATTGCATTGTGGCCCCTGGACTTTTGGATATTTACATTTATGCTCATGTTAGTAGTGTATTTTCTATTTGTTGTCTCTATTTATTCCATGCATCAATAAAATCCTAAAAATCACTAAAAAATTAACTTAAGCTCCTGTTTTGTTGCTCTTTCAGCTACATTTTTAGTTTACATTTTTATTGCATTTTCATATTTATAAAAATTCAAAAACATACATTTTTGCTACTGTCTACATTAGAAAATACCAAAAAATATTAAAATTCCTTGAAAAAAATCGAAAAAAAATCACCTTTTGTATGTTTATGTGTCTTTTAACTTCAATACAAAAATCACTAAAAAATTCAAAGTAAAACTCCTAAAATTTAGAAAACCCATAAAAACTTTATAAAAATCTTAAAATTACAAAAAATATCTTTAAAATATAATTTTGGTCTTTGAATTTTCTTGATTTATTATCTTTAAGATTAAAATTAATTTGAGAAATTTTGGACTCTATTTGATATTTTTTATCCTCATCTTAGTTTCAACCCATTATTTCGTACACTATTTTCAGTATTTTTGCCCTTAAAAATACCAAAAAAATTGGAAAATTTATAAAAATCACAAAAACATTAGAAAAATATAAAAATCACAAAAATATTTTATTGTATGGTTTTTGACAATTTTTACATCTTTTTCTAAATATATTATCTTGCTTTTCTCATATTGTGTATCTTTTGTATTTAAAGAAAAAAAAGACAAAAAATATAAAATATAAAAAGGAAATAAAAATAAGAAAATTAAAAACCAAAATATAAAAATATAAAATCAAAAAATTAAATAAAAAATTAAAAATTAAAAACCTACAAAAATTAGCATACTTGTAGGCATTTGATCACATTCACATTTTTGTGCATTTTGCCCCGATCTATCCTTTTTTGCTTCCTGTGTTCGACACTCTACACACTTGCACATTATACACATTTTTGTAGAGTTATAATAAATTTTAACTCCACATATTGTTTTTCGTTGTTTGATTGTTGTTGTGGGTTAATTGTTGATTTAATCCGGAATTTCATGTAGTTGACTCAGCGACTGAGTTCCCGCCTTGTGTGGAGCTTAAGAATGACGATTTTTCTGGTTAATCAAATGGCACCGTTGTCGGGGAGCAACAACGTATAGATCAATTTTTTGTTTGTGATTGCTTGCCTACCATTTTCACTTCATTTATTTTCATTATTTTTGATATATATTTTTGAGTTGTCTAACCACTCTCTTTGTTGACTTTGTGCGAGGTACCGCGGATCGAGGGAGGCGTGTTTCCTTAGGCGCCTGCGCTCCCACGTGAAGCCAGCTTCGGCCTGCTACCCCTACACGAGGAGGACTTAGAGATTTTTGTAGATTTAGCTCTAGTTTATTTCCGGTCTATATTTGTGTAATTTTAGTGAGAGAGTGACTATAACTTGTAATATTCACGACTTGGACATTTCTACACTTCACGAGGTCCAATGCCCGAGGGGTTGTTCCCTTGGGGGCCTCGTCGGCTTTCGCGGTTTTTCACCGGTTTTGTTTTATTTACATTTTCTCTTATTTTGATTCTAGAAGATTTTGGCCCCTAGACTTAGGATTTTATTTTGATTGTGACGTAATTGATTAGGACCCCACACCTAATATCTTGCCTGTGCCTATAGATCGTTAAGTAAACCTAATTAATAACTCACAAAAGAAAAAGCTAATTTGGTCACCTGAGGAGTCACGTGCCGCTAGAGGTCGTATATAGCGCTGGTAGGATCTGTTGTGGCGGACACCGATCGGCATCAGAGACCGGACTCTGACTCCTCTTATTGACCATTTAGCTATTGTTCTTCTCGTGTAGAAATTCTTGTCCAAGGCCGATTTCTTCTTGCATCATATAGGTAGTTTAATTTTTATCTTTAATATATGCGTGGATCACCCTACATGTAGAGTGCTGGAGCAAGGTACGCATTTCTATCTCTGCATGCGTCATTATGTTTGATCGCGCATCGACTTTTCCGACTTCCTCCCCTGTTTTATTGGACTTCAAATAACCCAGGAGATCGAAAAATTCATTAGGCATTTTTATTCAGAAAAATACTAAAAAAGTGATAACCATAAAATTAGGACTGCCAATGCAAACTTGACCATAAAACTCACCTTATCCAAAACATTTTTGTCTTGGGGAGAGTAACCCCCTCCTTGGTTGATTTATCTGCAGCGAGAGAGTGACCCACACACTAGGATAGAGCCATATATGACTCCTCTCAGACTACTGCTATCGGGTTAGTCGTTCTCCAGTGAGGATCTCTCCAGTAACCGGTGAAGCAGACCGTGACGTCCTTTGCAGAGTGGATTGATCAGGTAGCCGGTAAACGATCCGCAATTCATACTGGCTGGGAAAGATCTAGCCTCAGTTCGGGACAATCTCCTAGGAGCATTGGGTTCCCAACAGCTCGCTTAAATGCTCTGATAGATTGATTGATCACCTAACTAAAATTGACAAGATAATTGACCGAACCTTCACGGTCATCAAAATTGACTAGATAATTGACTGAACCTTCACGGTCACCATCTCAGAGATGTGTAGGTGAATTGGGGGTTTGTATTCACATCTTGTTTGCATTCCAGAACTCATCCACCCTTTTTCCAGATCAAAATGATAGGAAGAAGATCCCTTAGACCACATTTGGTGGCACCGCTATCGAGCACTCCTTCCTATTCATCTAGGTAGGCTTCGGGGACTCCAGACCCACTCTCCGAGCCTGAGTTCACATCCACCCTGTTCCCCCTCGACCACCCTTCTTCTTCTATCAGTCCAGTGATGTCAGAATTCAGTGCAGCACAGAGTTCAGAACATTTGGCGGTACCTAAGATGGGTTCTTTTGCCTTTGCAGAGACCCAAGCTATGGCCAGCAGAGATGAATACCCAGATGAGCAGGGATCTCCACCATTCATATATGACCAAGCTGCCATCAACATTTCACTGTTAGCATCCCTAGAGACTATGCAGAGACAGATCCGAGACCATGGAGTGTTCATGGGTGATATCATGAGGGAGCCAACGCAGATGCGAGAGGGTAGAGATGACAGACCTGAGGGTGGTGGAGATATACCAGAAGCAGGCGACGGAGGAGGAGAACCTAACCAGGAGAGGCCACCACCGATGACCATGAGGCAGTTGTACAACCCAGCCGCGACCCTCACTCACTGATGGATCCAGCTTCCTCTATTGTCGGGAACTTCGAGCTTCGCCCGCAGACCATTCAGTTACTGCCCAGTTCCATGGGCTAGGCACCGAGGATCCTCATCCCCATCTGCAGGAGTTTGAGATGATTTGCAGCACTGTCCACGACAGACTGGTGGACGAGGACACGATTAAGATGATTGCCTTCTCGTTCTCCTTAGCAGACAGAGAAGACTATTGGCTGAAACATCTTGGGAGGTATGTCACATCTTGGGAACAGCTTTGGACCGAGTACTTGAACAAGTACTATCCACTCGGCCGGACGAATGCAGCACGAGCGATGATCATCAACTTCACGATGATCTCAAATGAGCAGTTCCATGAGGCTTGGGATCGATTTAGAGAGCTCATCGACCGGTGTCCACATCACGATATATCCAAGCCCAATCTGGTTCAAAGTTTCTTCTATGTGCTGACACCGGAGCTGTAGGGGCTTGTAAATGCCTCTTGTGGTGGATCTTATTTCTCCAAGGGAGAAGATGCGATTTGGGAAATCTACGAGGGAATGGCAGAGAACTCTACAGTCATGGCCCAAGCACGTGTCTACACATAGCCGAAGATTCCACCACAGGCAGTTGGATATCAGAGGATTGCACACATCGATGCCAGTACACACACTCCGTCAGCAGCTGCAGCTCAGGCTGAATCCACCGCTACCTACATGCGGATCATCGGCGAGAAGTTGGACCGCATTGAGATACTTGAAAAGAAGCAGAGTCAAGGTCTTGCCTAGATGGACCTTTTGAGGAAGACCATGAGTGACCTGAAGATGCAGATCCTTTGCATTCATGAGGCACAGACATCCACTCAGCAGCCTCCCAGGTCACATGTTGATCCTAGCAGTAGCAACTCAACCCAGCCCTCTGCCACAACCTATCAGGTTCACCACATCCAGGAAGAGCCGGTCCAATAGCTACAGCACTACCCATTACCACCACCATCTCAGGACACTCAGATGGTGGTCTACCAGTCGGATCAGCCACTGGCAATTCTTCCTCCACCACCCGTTGAGCAGGAGCCATTGATGGAAGTCAATGGGATATGGTACGACCAGTACCCACAACAATCCGGGATTCATCGTGATCACCCTGGATTCCGTTGGACCAGTGGTGGCACCTCATCCCAGCAGCAGCCTCCCGCTCAGGGCCATCAGAACAACCAGCAGCAGCAGAAGCCCCAGTATGCCCACCAGCAGTACCAGCAAGGTCCTCGTCCCTCTTATCAGGGATAGTAGTAGAGGCAGCGTCAGCATCCTCACTAGACATACTCCCAGCCTCCCCCTCACTGCTCTCAGCAGCAACAACCTCATTTCCAGCAAGGGAACACTTCCGATTCTCAAGCACCTGCCTTCGAGAATCCAGCGCTTGATGACCTTGCCCGCTTGCTTTCTGAACAGCAGGCATACTTCCGGCGGGAAATGGATGAGTTCCGGCAGGAGATGAGGGATATCATCAAGGGCAAGGCCGCCATACCTGCACTGATCAAGCCTAATCCGAATAACTTGAAGAGGAAGTCTGAGCAGGTATAGTTTACAGAGGATACCTCTCCTAGTGACTATTTGAGTGACATGTCTTCTTTTTGTGATGCTGATTTCGTGACTACTAGGAGCGGTAGGATGCCAGCCGACGGCGCCTCATCTGAGCGACAACCACACGAAGAACTAGGAGCGCCAGATGAGGAGAGTAGCGGTGCTGATGCCGCAGATGATGTTGATGACGGTGGTACTGAGGCCACCGAGGATGGAGATCCAGATGACGGTGCTGAGGCCGCCGTGACATCTGATGCAGACGGTGGTGCTGAGGTCACCATTTTACTTGAGGCAGAGCCAGAGTGCGGTGGTGATGCCGCGAAGTCAGATGCCGTTGACGGTACTGAGGCCACCACTTCTACTTTTGTTGAGCTCCCACATGTTGTGTTGCCACCTTTTTTATCTCAGGACTGTGGTAACAAGAAAAAGAACAAAAATATGAATAAAGGAAAGGTTTCTTCATCCACTTCGAGTCCATATGTGTTGCATGATGATATTTGCATGGATTCCATTCCTTCACAGGCACAGGAACCTCTTCCCAGTCCTCCATCAGAGGACGTCCCTACCATCCCCTTCCCTCAAGCACTTCGCTTAGCGAAGGGGAATAAAAGAGAAAATCTAAAAAAGACTCACCAGTTAGAGTTCAGCAACCAGATGATTGATAGATTTCAGATTCAGTTGACTCTACAGGAGGCACTTGAGCACATCCCCCTCTTCCAAAAGAACTTGAGAGAGAAGACTACAGTCCGCAGGAAGAGGAGGAACCACAGAGATGAGATCCATGTGCTCACCCATTCCACATGCTTTGCCATTCAGAACTGATTTCCAGCCAAGAGATCTGATGCAGGAGCTCCCTATGTCAGATGCGAGATTCAGGAGCAGCGGTTCGATCGTACTCTATTAGATAGCGGCTCTTCTATCAACCTCCTCCCGGCAGCCTTACTTGACCGATTCGAGTTTAGCCCTCTTCATCGGAGCAGGAAAGTCCTTCAGTTTGCTGATAGGTCGATTAAGAGGCCGAAGGGGTTATTGAGAGACGTGATCGTTACCATTCAGGACCTGAAATTCCTCGTGGACTTTGTTGTACTGGACATGGAGATCTCTGAGTCGGTAACAGATACCCACATCATTCTTGGACGCCCATTCTTGGCCACTACCAAGGCAGTGACCGACCATGATAGTAGGAAGGTGTACTTTCGCGTAGAGGGTGAAAGTATACAAATAGAGATGATCGACGAGACCAGAGCGAGAGATTCAGCATGCTCAGAGCAGTTCAGGGAAACATAGCAGATGACAGAGGCTGAGCGAGACGTCCACCAGGAGTGTGACTTTGTGATGACCAATGATGAAGCCATTTGGACAGATCCAGTAGCACAAGCCCTCACCTTCCCCGCAGATTCAACGTACTTACAGCTTATGACAGTCGAGAGTTTGGAGAGCATGCCCTAGGCAGAGGACACATTTGAGGCTGACAGTTGTGGGATGAGTGGCGAAGTAGAGTTTCAGTCATGTTCTTCTGATTCAGATCCATCGGCTTTAGACATTTATTGGGATGACTTTGATGATTATTTGCCATGTCTGATTCCTTCTGAGCCGACAGTAAGGACGGAGAGAGAGCCAGCACAGTTCACAGAGATACCAGCAGGGTTCCCTTCGTCAGATTTTCATGCACAGTGAAAGTTCTCTCATGCCGATCTGGTAGCCTTCACACAGACATATCAGAAGCCAGATTTGCCAGCTCCCAGTTGTCCAGAACTGAAGCCTTTGCCGCAGTCATTGAAGTACAGATTCCTTGCGGGTGAGTCAGATATGCACCCAGTCATTATCTCAACAGATTTGACTGGAGAGAAAGAAACTTGTCTGATGGAGGTTCTAGAAAGAAACCGCAGGCGATAGGATGGAGTATAGCTAATCTCCAGGGGATTAGTCCGGCTCTGTGCTCCCACCATATCTACCTCGAAGAGGATGCTAAGCCCTTGCGTGAGTTCCAGCGACGGCTGAACCTGAATCTTCGACATGTGGTCCTGAAGGAAATATCAAAATGGTGGAGCGCTAACTTTATCTACCCCATCTCCGACTCCAAGTGGGTTAGTCCATTACATGTGCTACCCAAGAAGACAGGTATCACTACAGTTGTGAGTGAGTCTGGAGAGGAGATAGCTACCCGGGTACCCACTTCTTCGAGGGTCTATGTGGAATACAGACGATTGAATGAGGCCACCAAGAAGGTTAATTTCCCACTGCCATTTATTGACCAGATTATCGAGAGGCTAGCTGGGAAGAGTCACTATTGTTTTCTTGACGGGTACTCTGGTTACAATCAGGTGGCCATTGCGCCCGAAGACCAGGACAAAACGACATTCACCTGTCCGTTTGGGACATATGCTTTCAGACGGATGCCCTTTGGTTTGTGTAATGCCCCGGCGATATTCCAAAGGTGCATGTTGTCCATTTTCTCGGACATGGTGGGTGACTATTTAGAGGTCCTCATGGATGACTTCTCGGTCTATGGCGATGGGTTTGATGATTGTCTTGACTTCCTAGACCATGTGCTTCAGCGTTGCATAGAGGTCAACCTTGTCTTGTCTTGGGAGACGAGTCACTTCATGGTGACTCAAGTGATGGTCCTTGGTCATATCATCTCCAACAGGGGCATGGTGGTCGATTCGGCCATGGTGGATGTCATTAGAAAACTCAATCCACCGTCCAAACTGCGTCAATTGCAATCTTTTCTGGGGCATGTCGGTTTCTACCGACGGTTCATTCAAGACTTCAGTCGTATTGCCCGACCGCTTACTAATTTGTTGACGAAAGACACCGAGTTTGTTATAGATAATAAGTGTCTTGCGTCTTTTGAGACTCTCAAAAATATGGTTGTCACAGCTCCTGTCCTTCAGCCACCCGATTGGTCTCTCCCATTCGAGATCATGACGGATGCTTCTGATTTTGCCGCAGGGGTTGTGCTTGGACAGAGGAGGGATGAATTGTCGTATGCCATTCACTACGCTAGCCGGACTTTGGATGCCGCTCAGCTTAATTATACTGTGACTGAGAAGGAGATGCTAGCTGTAGTCTTTGCTTTGGATAAGTACAGATCATATATTCTGGGATCTAGAGTAACTATCTATACAGATCACACCACCATCCGATACCTAATGGCAAAGAAGGATGCGAAAGCTCGTCATACCAGATGGATCTTCTTCTCTAGAAGTTTGATATTGAGATTAAGGATAAGCCTGGAGTTAAGAATGTGGTGGTGGATCACCTCTCCCGACTAGAGAACCTTGAGGAATCTGAGCCAGTACACCTATTACAGAGACGTTTCCAGATGAGGCGATCCTTGCTATTGCCTCTCTTCCATGGTACGCTGACATTGTGAACTATCTTGTCACCAAGAAGGTTCCACAAGGTTGGCCCAGGCAACGACTTGAGACCTTCCTCGCGAAGACCAAGCCGTACCATTGGGAGGATCCCATCCTTTATCATGAAGGAGGGGATAGCATTTGTAGGAGGTGTATTCCTCAAGAAGAGCAGCATAGCGTCCTCACCTACTACCACAAGCTTGAGGCAGGAGGACATCACTATGGGAGACGGACATCGCAGAAGATGCTCCAAGGATTCAGATGCGTTCGTGAAGAGATGTACTGACTGTCAGAAGATGGATACTTACAGACAGAGAGATATGATGCCCATGCAGCCCATTCACTTTTGTGAGGTTTTTGACGCATGGGGTAATGATTTCATGGGCCCATTTCCTAAGAGTCAGGGGTTTGAGTACATTTTGCTTGATGTGGATTATGTCAGTCGTTAAGTCAAGGCCATCCCCGCCCGAGCCACAGATGCTAAGACTGTGTGTCGGTTTTTGAGGAAAAATATCATTTCACGGTCCGTGGTACTGACGAGCCGAAATATCTAATGATCCGGATCAGGTAAAAATATCACACGGGTCGTTGCGACCCGGATCGATAGAGACCTCGGCTCAATCAAGAAAATTAAGTGCAGACCACCAAAATAAAGATAAAAATCAAAGAAATACGATAGCGGTCCTGGCTATGGGATTAGCCTGGTATAGCGACCATGGTCGGACTCAGGGAGCACGTAATGGCCTTGCGGCCTATGAAGTAGTCAAAAGAAGAATAAAATAAAATAAAAGGGTTTTTGGTGGATTTTTAATATTTTTATATTTTTTTGGATTTTTAAAGTAATTAAGAAAATAGAAAAGCAATGAATCAAGCAACTACCAACAATTATTTAACTACTCAAAATTATTCCAAAAATTCAAACAAAAATATTTTTATGTTTTTTTTATATTTTTTACTATTTTTGATTAATTTTTGGTGATTTTCTGATTTTTATGGAATTTTATAAAATTAAAACAAGACAATAAAAGAAGGATACTGTCCAGTCAGACTTGGAGGGCCAAAATAAAATGCAAAATGGCCCTATCAAGGTCTGAAGGTAATTTTCCTGTAAAGAAGAAAACACAAGGAAAATTTAGGCACTAGAATTATTAATTATTAATTTTTCTTTTAATTATTAGAATTTTTATGGATTTTTAGGGGTTTTGTAATTTTTATGGGTTTTATAAAGCCAAAAATGACCAAAATTGGTCAGAAAATCAAATAAGGCAACACAAGAAATCTGTATTTTTTTGTGATTTTTAGAGGTGTTTTAGTATTTTTTTGTGATTTTTAAAGTTAGACAGTAAAGAAAATGCGTGTTTTTGAATTTTTAAAATATCAAAAAGTATCAAAAATTTCTCCAAAAATAAGAGAAAATTTTACACCATGGCAGGAGCCATGCAATTTTCATCAAATTTAGAGTTGATTTGCTATTCTATTAAATTCAAACACAAGGGCACAGTACATAGGGACCTAAATGCAATTAAAACAAGTTCCAGGGGGTCCGGTGCAAAATTCCCAAGAACTCACGTGCAAAGCGCGTGACCTGGGGCACTCAAGGACCTATTTGCAAGAAAACTAAAGTTCCTGGACTATTTAGTAACACGTACTAAAAGTCCAGGGGCTTCAGTGTAAATAACCCACTAAATCAAGCACATGCGCAAATAAAATATTCACAAGGGTATTTATGCAAATATCAAAAGTATAACTTCATTCATTAACACCCTGAAACATAAAGCCCATACATACAATTATCCCACAAAATCACATGTCGACGCACGTGTACCACTACATACAGGGGTATAAATGCAAATACGATAAAAGACAAAGTCCACAATGCAAATTACCCAACTACAATAAAGGTTCAAAAATATTTACAGGACTAAAGATTAACAGCTAATAAACTAAGTGCCTAAGAGATATTTACCCTTTATTAAGTCGAAGGCCAGATGCTCGCCACGTGGAGATCCAACGGTGGAGAAGAGGCGCGGCTAAGCCTTGGGGTCCTCGGCTCAGATCGAACGGCAGGGGTCTCGCCATGTGGAAGATCGGACGGATGAGAAGCTAAGTGGCTAACCCTCGACGATCGGATGGTTCTGATCCCTCCTCTGATGATCGAACGACTGGCTTGGCTCCTCAAATGGACGTCTGGGATCTGATCTGGAGCTGGAGGAGGATCGAACGGCTGCGGAGGATGCTCAAAGAACTGGGCTCCGACGAGGTTTGTCGGGCTCGTGTACGTGCTGAAGACCTCCTCGCGGGCTGCTGAAGATCGTAGGAGAGTCGCCTTGGCCTCCCGCGTCGAATGGTTCCCTCCGATGGTGCCGAGGAGCTCTAGAGAGCTCCGGTGGCACTGGCGGAGGAGGAGCTGCTGCACCAGATGGTCGAGGCCCTCAGATGGGCTCGGATGAACCTGAAAATCACGGCAACGGACTCGCGGGTCGAGGGCAAAGTGCCTCGACCCTGTAAGCGGAGGTGAAGGTGAACGGTGCGGCGAGGCGTAGGGGCTCTGGCGAAGCGACGGTGGAGGAGCCCCAATCCCAGCTCCTGTGCGAGCTGGGTTGGATGAGTGGGTGGAAAATGTGCGCGGAGGAAAGGCGATCGTGATGGGTGACTCCGATGATCGGGACGAAGGCGGGGGTGGTCGGAATCAGCGACGAACGACCACGAGGGAAATTAGGCGAAACGCGAAATTAAAGAAATAGAGAAAGAGAGATGTCTACCTACTGGATGCTATCGACTGTGGATGAGCTGGGGTAGCTCTGGGTCCTTGCCTCGAGGACCGTCGGTGTCCGAGGCTCGAGCGTCACATCCAAGCGGCGCACGGTGGCGCGAAGCTGCCGGATCAGAGGTCTACACGCTCCCTCCTCGCTGCGACACCACCGGCCGACTGTTGTCACTCAGGCAGAGATGATGGAGGTCCTGGGGTGGAGAATGATGAGCCAAAGATGCATGAAATGGGAGGCGGAGCTCGGCTTATATGCAAATGCAGGTCCGGGAAGAACAGGTCGGGCAGGGTTCCACTAAGCGCGAATCCCCACGCGGATGATCGGGCGAGGCTCTCGGATGCACGAGGAAGAAGGAGAGCCCGGGGTTTGCGGGTTTGGTTGTCGGATCGAGCGTAGGAAATTTCGAGAAGTCGGGTCGCGGGCTCAGATCCGGGGCTCGGTGGTCCTGGGGGGAAGTTGACCGGGGGGTCAACGTCCCCGTGGACCAATCAGGGCTGGCCACGTGGAAATGTTTAAAAAATGATTTAAAAATAGAAAATGGCCGAATTATTAAAAACTCAAAACATGAAAAATGTTTATTTTAATTTTTTCTATTTTTTTGATTTTTAATTATTTTTATGAAATAAAAATAAGGTATTTACACTATAGTGCTATATATAGGTATATACACAATATAGCTTTTTAATTTTTTATTTTTAATTTGTTATTTTTGCACATTTTTATTCCCATTTTATATTTTATTTATTTATAGCATAAAATTAGAATAAAAATGTATTTTTATTTTATTTTTATTATTTATATACAAGGGGTAAATAATTAGATATATACATATATATACATGGTATATATACAATGTTCTTTTTGGTTTTTAATTTTGTTCTTTTTATTTGATTTTTGTTTTTGTAGTTTTTATTTATTTATTTACATCATAAAATATAGAATATATACAAAATTTTCGGGATTTTAATTTATTTATTTACAAGGCTAAATAAATATAAGAGGGGTTTTATATACATGGTAAATATGTACAAGGAAGGCTATTTTTTGTTTTCTTTTTAATTTTTCTCTTTTATTTCGATTTTGTATTTACAAATACTTACAAATATATACAAGCCCATTTTATTTTATTTTTAGAGGAAAATATTTTTATTATATTTACAAGTATATTTACACACATGAGCTCCCTATCTCTCTCTACTTTGGCTTTTATGCGGTCAGGCCCATGCTGAGCCCTCTCTTGGGATTAGGTTGCTCAATATTTATTCTAAATATTTCCCTCTTTTTCTTTTAATTCTTTATTCTTTTATTTTTGCACAAAAACATGCTAATTATTAATTTTTACACAATGCATGCCTTTTGTTAATTATTTGTATTTACACATATCTACATGCATTTGCAAAGTTTTTGTAGCTAAAATATAAGAATAAAGAGTGATGAATGGGTATTCATCACCCCCATATACTTAACTTTGCTAGTCCCTTAGCAAACACTTATTTGAAAAAGAAGTGAAAAAGAGAAAGAAAAAGAAAAAGAGGAGAATGTACATGGATTAAGGTTGATTATTAAACTTGCCTTCATTAAATTGAAATATGGAGCTCGATCAGATCTTTGAATTATTAATGTGTCGGAACCTTATTTGGACTTAAGCTTAAAACTCAACAGCCTCTAAGTTCCACCAATCTATGGACAAGACTCCTCAATAAACCAGATCAGAACAAGTCTACATACACAAACTCTAATGACGATGAATCTTTCCATGCAGTGTAAGTGATATGTAGCTCCCCACCTCAGAAGTAACAAAGAAACAACCTCCCTCAACCTGGTAACTCTAATGCCTCGGTCTAGCAACTCTTTCCTCGAGAAGCGGGGTATTCCCTTCTAAGTTCAAGTGCAACCGGCTCAAGAAGAGGGGGATGAAGATGAAGAATGGACCATGGCCAGTGTAGCCACGTATCCCTGGGAGCCCAACCAGTGTAGCTAAGTCTCCCGCTGCAAGCTTCATGAGATGTAACATGGATACCATAAGCTTTTGCTTTATTTGACTATATACACTCCGGTGGGGTTATTTAATTTTCAATCCGACCCACCACTTTTTTGGAGTTCTTTTCTCTTTGCACATTTTTTTGGTGCAATTGTACAACATATCTACATGGTGCAGCATATATACAAGGAGTTTTTCCTCTTGAGCCAGTAGACTATCCCTTTTTTGAAGCTTTATTGCAACCCACGGCTTCTGTCTTTAGCCTTCATCACCACTAGACCAAGTTGAGGCGCACTTCCTTCACTAGAAGAAGAAGAGAGGTTCCGCCTATAAGTACTACCCTCATATGCTACCCCAAGCCAAAGGAAACTGCCTCCTCACCACCTCATCCGTGGAGAGCTATGTGTAAAGTGCTGGTGCAAGTCAAGCCATTGTCTCTAAGAGTCATGCGTGTGTTGTTAAGTGCTCTACTTAGGCTCATCAAGATGACATATGCTCATATCCTAGTGGACTCAAAGAATTAAGTCCCAATGGACCTGAAAAGCCTTAACCCTAAGCCCTATAAGGTTCCTCTTAGAATTAGGTGGATTAAGATCTTAATCAAGCTCCATTTCCCAATTTAATTCCAGGCTAGTTTAAATGTCAACTATAATCCAGGAAAAACAATACAAATATTTACAAAGATGCTATTTACAAATATGCACTTTACAAATATTTACAATCGTGCGAAATTTTTGAAAAATGTTTGAAAACATGGATGTATGCATGAATGCGAGTTTTGCAAAATATTTACAAACATTTACACAAGGTTTGCAAACTTTTTGTTTTCAAAACATTTTGGAAAAATTTTGTACTATATACATAATTTTGATATACACATATTTACAAATCCTTTACACAAATCATTCTACAATCATTTGTACAAAAATAATTTGTATAAATAAATAGGTATGTGCAAGATGAATTTTATATACAAGGGAGAAAAATTTTTAATTTTTATGAGTTTTTAGCCATTTTTTATTTATTCACACACTCACACAAAGTACGAGTTATGGATAAAGTATATATGAAATATATACACACCCCCCTATACTTAGCTCGAACGATGTCCTCAGAGTGATCAACAGCGATGAAGAAGACATAACTCGTGCTTAGTATAGGGAAGTGAAAAGGATGGCTATATACAAAGACGAATGAATGAATAGAAACTTAAGAGAACCTTGGCTTTCCCCCTGTACTTAGGATGAAATAATCCTAAGTATAGCAAGCTGTACATGAAGGGAAATTCGAGTGAAGGATGTACAGAGTCTGCCCCCCCCTATACTTAGGGTGAAATATCCCTAAGTATAGGAAGAAAAACAGGGGTAGACAGAATGAAAAGAATACCCGAAGGTCCTACATCCTCCCTATACTTAGGGTAAAGTACACCCTAAGTATAGCATAATCATAAGATGAGAAAAGGGATGTGGGACTAAAGAATAGAGTGATATAGACAACTGGATCTATACAGGTCGGAAGAACAGTGATAATCAGGCGTGAGATGCAATAGATGTGAGTCAAGAGACCACATCTCACGCAAAATGAATAGGGGCAACATCAATGACCCGCGGCTCATGATCTAAAAATGGCTTGAGCCGCTGGCTGTTCACTCGAAAGGTACTCTCAGAAGACAACTCAGATATATCAATGCTCCCGTTGTCATGTACCTTTCTCACAAGATAAGGTCCCTTCCATTTGCTCTGTAGCTTCCCTGGAAATAGACGAAGCCTAGCATCAAACAGCCATACTCTCTGTCCAGGCTCAAAATGCTTGTGGCTGATATGAGAATCATGCCACTCCTTCACTCTCTCCTTATAATGTAGGCTGTTTAAGAAGGCGGTATCACGAAGCTCCTCCAGGGCTGCTAACTCTGCCCTCCTCTGGTCTCCTACACTATCTGGATCTAAAATAATATCTGTAACTGCCCAAAGTGACTTGTGCCTCAACTCAACAGGTAGATGGCACGACTTGCCATATACGAGGCGAAAGGGAGATGTACCCAAAGGAGTTTTGAAAGATGTCCTATATGCCCACAAGACCGAGTCCAAAAGCTATGACCAATCCTTTCGGTCAAGGAGGACGACTTTCTGTAATATAGTCTTGATCTCCCTGTTCGACACTTCGGCTAGACCATTCGTCTGTGGATGGTATGGAGTAGCAACTCGATGGTATATACCGAACTCGCTAGCAAGGGTCTTCACCTGGTCGTTGATGAAATGAGACCCCCCATCTGAAATCAATACTCGAGGTACCCCGAACCATGTAATGATATGCTTCCTCAAAAATCTGCAAACTATCCTGGCATCTGCGGTTCGGGCGAGGATGGCCTCAACCCAACGACTCACATAATCTACGGCCAACAGAATGTACTCAAATCCCTGACTTTTAGGGAATGGACCCATGAAATCGATGCCCCATGCGTCAAAAACCTCACAGAAGTGAATGGACTGCATCAGCATCATATCACGCTGTCCACAAGTGCCCATCCTCTGACAGTCAATACACCTATTCACGAACTCATCAGAGTCCTTGAAGAGGGAAGGCCACCATAGGCCGGATTGGAGCACTTTTTGTACCGTTCTCCTCCCAGAGTGATGTCCTCCTGCCTTAAGCTTGTGGCAGTAAGTGAGGACGCTATGGTGCTCCTCCTGAGGAATGCACCTACGCCACACGCTATCCCCTCCTTCGTGGTAAAGGATGGGATCCTCCCAATGGTAGGACTTGGCCTTCGCGAGGAAGGTCTCAAGCCTCTGTCTGGGCCAATCTTGTGGTACTTTCTTAGCAACAAGAAAGTTCACAATATCGGCATTGACGAACCGCAAAATCGCCCCTTTAATAATGCTAAATTAGCACTTGGAAATGTCGAAGCAGTCGGGCCGATTTTGGTCGTCAAAGGATCACCTCATTTCAAGATATGCAATAATAAATCAAAATGAGATGATCGTGATTTATTTTACTTGGCAAGAAACCAAGGTCGAACTCAGGGACACGAGCCTCTCTCGTATTTATCGGATTCAAGTCTATTTAATTAAGTGTCGAATTAAAGGCATATAGGTCAAAATCATGCAGAGACACTACAATAATGCACTAAATAAATAAACATGCATTTTTTATAAATGTTTATCATGCAAATGAATGCACATGCAACGCATCACAAATATGCCCTAGACACAAATTCATGAGCAAAATATCCAATGAGTCAATTCCAGATTTAATTAAGATGACAAACTCAATTTGAACAAGGCATGTATTAAGTAACAAGAGACACATAGATATCAAAATAATACATCAGCATTAAAGTGTCTATTATGTGAAATGATCAAGCCATGAGAAAGTACGTCAAACAAGCTTCGAAATGAAACTGAAATAAACTAAAACAGAGGTACGGTGCTCAAGATACGCAAAAAGGAAAGCAAGGGCATAACTGAAATAAAACATGAAAAGATAACTACAAAAAGGTCCCTGGAAAGGACTGAAATGCAATAAAAATAAAGTACGGGGCCTTCCCTGTAAATAATCCATATGCGCGGGGACCTTTTTGCCAATTGAAGAAATTCTTGGGGAGTCTCTGCAATTTGCCCAAGAGGCACGCGCCAAGCACGCGCTGTCTCAGGCTCGGAGTCAGGTTCGGCAGAGGTTCGATGGAGCTTCGGCTTGGCTTGGACTTAGGTTCAGGCTCGATACAGGCTCGGGGTAGATTCGGAAGTCCAAGCCTGGAGGCTCGGAAGTGAGGCTCGGCCAAGCTCTGGTGATGACGCGTGGCGCGCTCGGGGCCATTGGATTATGCGCATCCAACGGCATCTGGAGAAGGCTTCTTGCAGGCGACGTGGCTCAACTACGACCGTTGGATGAGCACCGGTGAGGTGCATCCAACGGACACTGCTCTTCTCCCTCGGCCGAAAGCTGGTGGTGCGTTCAAGGCTCCGACAAAGGGCATCCACCTCCGCCGTTCTGTCCTGGCCCCGGTGATGCTCGCCCGAGGCTCCAGAAGGTCTATCGATGAAGCCCTGAGCTCTGGGAAGGTGCAGGGCATCTCAGTTCAATCCGGTGGAGCTTTGAGACCAAAAGGGCCGCTGACGAAGTTGGCGCCGGCGAATGTCCGACCATTGAGGGCTTTGGAGACCTGCAGCTTAATAATGCATAGACGAAGCATAGAGAAGGTGCGTGCGTGAATGGGTGAGCGAGATGGGAGCTATGCGAGCGGAGAAGGTGGCTGCTCTGAGCTCCTCCGCCGTGGATGGCGGAGGAGGTGGGTGACGACGACTTGAGGTATGGAGGAACTGAGAAGGTGAGCGGAAAGGTATGCGCGTGAGAGGGGGCAGAGCTGAGAAGCTCGAGAGATGGTAATGGTGTAAGAGTAGTGCTTGGAAGAAGCTAAAAAGTTTAGGCAAACGAAGGAGAAAAACAAAATAAGATCAGAGATTCTTACCTGGGCAATGGAGGGTCGAAAGGCCTGTGCTTGAGCTCCAAAACGGGCTCGGGGTCTTCGCAACATGCTGGGCGGTCGTCCCAGCGAGCTCGGGCGGCGATAGGGCACCGCAACTCTGCCTTGGTCGGCGGAGGGTCTCACCGGGGGAAAGGGGTCGTTCTCGCTCGATCCCCTCGCCCCTCTCTGTCACAGAGAGGCGGAGGAGGGCTGGGCCCCTCCCCGCGTAAAGATGGACGGTCTGAAACGGAGGCGGAGGCGAGGTTTTTAATGGGGAAGCCGGCGGTGAACGTGGTGTTGGTCGTGGGTTTCGAGGGCGACATGGTCTGACTGGAAGGTGGTAGTGGGTAATGCAAGGATGCGCCGAGGAGAAGGAGGAATGGGGAAGACCGTGGGGTAGTTGGCGCATGGAGATGATGACTGGTGAGGGCGAAAAAATTGGAAGGACAGAGAGGATGATCGGCTGGCAAAGGCGCTAACGGGCGGTGAGGATGAGAGATTGGGGAAGATCTGATGGTAAAGGACAGAGGATGGATTGAGTGGCTCAGATCAGAAGGTCGAGGCGTAATCGAAGGGCGCACAGCGCGCCACGTGTCAAGCTGTGGGCGCGGCGCTAAGGGATGGTGAGGATGAAGCACGGGGGAGATCTGATGGCTAGGAAAAGGCGGGTACGTGGACACAGCGGGGCCGTTGGATCTGAAACGAGATCCAACGGCCAGGGGTGGTGGCGGATTGGAGCAAGGGAAGCGGGCCACGTGGCACCCCCAGAATGGGCCACGTGGCCCAATCAGACTTATTCGATGTTTTTTTTTGGTTTTTAAGGGTTATAAAGGCCGAATTTGAGAAAACTCAAAACATGAAAGTTGTAGATCTTAACGAGATCTACAAGTTTCATGTTGACCAAAACTGGAAAAGAGATCAAACAAGGGCCCTAAATATTTTTGAAAGTATTTTTAAGTCTAAAAATACCACGACTTTTTGCTTTGTCATTTTTTTGTGGTTTTTAATTTATTTAGGGCTCTGTTAATTATAGGGCATTAACAGGGTTTTATTGACAAACTTCTAAGCAAGGGGGTTAATTATGGGAAATAAAGATGATGAAACTGAGGTTCATCACCCCCCTATACTTAAACTATGCTCGTCCTCGAGCATCAAAAAGAATGACTAAGTTGGATTAACCCCCTTGTGCATGTGAATACAGGATCTGATCTGATCAAGTCGACTCGGTCTCAGAGATCCAAATTTCTAGAGTTCAACCCAGCCTTAATCAAGAGGCTTCCAATTCCTCTACTTCTCTAGACTCTCTCTGATATACATATAAACTAAAGGATATGAAGTTTAGTGTTGACTGCAATTTCGAGAGTAGAGTCAAGTCTTCACCCAAAATCTTGGTCCGAGAAAATCTCCTAAGGACCCAATCCTCAGCACTAGGGAATAAATCGAATCTTGCGTTCAGTCCACTGTCTCTTTAGTTGTCAGACTTAGAAAATGTGGATGGCAGGCTAGAAAATGGAGGGCATGGGATTGTGTCAATTCTTCTCTCCCTCTCATTGGAACAAGGTGTTGGAAATGCGAGCCCACGGCGAGCCATTATGCAATAAATGTTATTGCAATTCACTCCTTAATCTGAAATGAAGAATATATAATTTGCATAATAGGTCCCTTAGTACAATTAGGGTTATGTACCATGGCCATCTTGATGATCATACAGCTGTTGATTCAACTATTGAATCATAGAGGCTGGTGCTTGGATGAATATCTAAAGAGTTAGATTGAGGACTCATCAAGCACCGTCAGATGATTGTTAAGAGATGATCTCCAGCCTGAGTAGGAGATGGCAATCCTTATCTCTGAAGGCTGATATCTGACCGACCTCTTGATGCAGGTCCTCTGCAAAGGAATAGAGATTCGGAGGTGTCAGATTAGTTAGGTCAATGAGTTGACTTAACGAGATCGAGATAACCAAAGTCCTATATCGTATGCTGTCATGATATAGGCATGCATCCTCTGACCGGAGACAGATGTGTTGCTATATGTCTAAGTATGTACATTTGGCAGACCAATAGGTTGATGACCTAATCAAGGTCTATACACCGGCGCGCTGGTGTGCATATAAGGGCATATGAGTAATACGATCTCTCAAAGGGATCATACAGGTTCAGTTACTGAACCGGAAGACATGAGCTCACTCATGAGATATTGGGAAGAATCAAATTCCGTGCGCACGGTCGTCTCGCTTTGGAAGCTTGACTGAATTTGTAGGTTTGATATATATACTTTTGGAAAGTATATGATCAAGACCTAGGTATGATATATGCTTTTGGAAAGTATATGATCGATACCGACTCCCAATGATCGAATGAGAAACTTACTGATAAAACCATGAAGTAGACAGTATAAAGTTGATCGAATACTTCGGGTTTAGTCTGAGTCTTCCAGTATGCAGGATGTACAGGTATTGGGAATACCTGAGGGTGATGTGATCATAAACGATTGTATAACCATGACGCTTCCATTCCTAGGGAGTGATGAAACGGGTCTGGATTTTAGTGACTCCTCTCAGTAGAGAAGTGATCTGATCTTGGTCCAAGTATTGGACATTGATCTGAATATGATTCAGATACAATGAGAAGATTAGATTTACGGTCTTGATTTAATCAAGCATCTATGGGAGGCCCGCGATCTGGATTTGAGATACGATCTCAATATCCATGTCACTATACGTGGAACAATACAATCGCCCTGTCCTTATCTCCAAGTATCTGCGGAGAAAGCGCATTATCCTTGAAGGAGTTCATGGATAATTCTATTGTTGATATATGTATCCGAGCATTGAGAAAATGGATAATTAAATATGATTTAATTATCATGAGTAATATGAATTTGATTCATATTATAAAGAGAGTTATCTTAGATAATTAAATGAGATTTAATTATCAAAGATGTAAATAATGTGAATGTGATTCATATTATTTGGACACAAGAGAATAGAGATCCAAGATGATTAAATATGATTTAATTATCATGGATATGAATAATGTGGATAGCAATATCCATATTAGTCATATATATTATAAATGCGATTTATAATATATAAGAGAGAGCTATTTGTAATTTACATTTGTTAATTAAATGTTAATGTGAATTGGATTCACATTGGACATCAAATTGAAAATGTAATTTACATTTTGTTTTGGGTTGTGAATGTGATTCACAATTTTTCAAAGGCATGATTGCAATGTTCACAAAATAAATTGGATTTATTTTTTGTGAAATAATTTGCAACAAAAGTTGTTACAAATAATGGTGATTACATAAAAGGTGAAATAGCCACCTTCCTAATGGAGGAGGGTGGACGGCCACCACTCCCATTAGGAAAGGGAGGCCGTCCCCCCTCTCCACATGGAAGGAGGCTATCTCTCCTTTTATTATCTCCATATATTGATGATTTAATTTTGTAATTAAATTGTGTTGATTTATCAACATATATTTAATTTAAATTAAATTAATTGTTGTTGTGTTTTTAGCAACAAATCATGACCATTGAAAGAAACACAAATTAATGTGGATCATTGGATTTGTGTTGACACATGGATTGAGATCCATGGATCCCAAAACCCTATATAAGGAGAGGCACCCCATTGCTCTTCTTGATACATAAGTTGAGGAAACAAATCTCTCTCTCTCTCTCATTCTCTCTACACGTCCTCTCTCTATCTCTCTCATGTGGTCGTCCACCATGGATGCCCTAGAGAGGTACTCCATCGCCGCGGCATCGTCGTTATGCTGCCCGATGGTTTGCTCGTGGATCTCCGTCTCCTTCGGTGCGCCCCGCTCGTGAAGAAGACATCGGATCTCGTGTGTCGAGATCAGGAGATCCGTCGCTTGGATCATCAACATGGATTGCGAGAAGCACGCGGTTCATCCCCGCGCTCGTAAGCGTCTCCTCCGTCGGATCGGACTTGAGACAGGAGGTCTCTTTGTTTAGAGACTTGATCGCAACCACGCTTCAAGAGGTAAACCTAATACTTGTTTGTGGTTTAGACGAAACGATCCGAGAAGTGTTCTTGGATCATGTGGTTTCGTCGCAAGAAAATTTTTTAATTTCCGCTGCATAGAACAACTAGTGCGACTAGTCGTTCTTCGTCGTATTCGATGCGACGCTCACGCTTCCGTGATGCGCTTGAGGATCTAACCATATCCTTCAAGTGGTATCAGAGCCTTAGGTCGGTGTTTTTGGATACGATCCATAAACCGAGGACGACTTGGGTTCATTAGGGTTTGCGAAAGTTATTCTTGCATTTCATTTTCGCATCTCTGTTTTGATATTATTTTCGGCGCTGTTTAAATTGTTTAAACACGAAAATAATGATTGGATTTTGTTCCCCATTAAATAAGGAAACCGTAGGATCTGAGTTTGCGTGATTTCGATTCCGTTTGCTCTAGATATGCTCATTTTAGTGAACATGTATCCACTGTTTCGGGGACTGCGGATCATGACGTAATTAAGATGTTAATTGCGGATTTGAAACACCTTGAAATGCGTGCAAATCACTTGGGTTCTGTTGTAAATCAAGTTAGCAAACTTTAGAAATTTACTTTGCTTAATTTGGATTTAAATTGATTGAGATATGATATTTTTAGTAAGTGAGGGTCACTGCTGGAAATACTTTCCTAATCAAGAACCTAGTGATTGTCATTTAATCATTAAGTGAAATTAAATTGTTTAATTTCCTGGAATAATTATGCATAAATATTTTTGAAATATTTAATGATAATTATGTCCTTAAATGACTTTGCCCTAACCAACAAATGATTAGATGTGATCTAGATCAAGATTGGTTACATGATCTACATGATCAACATTCCAACAAACATGTTGCTTGAATAGGACTTGGGATTTGTTTAGCAAATCTCATTATAATGTTAATCAAAAATGTTTTGATTATTACTATATGGTACAATTTCGGTTGAAGAACCGATGATCATCTCAAGTACAAATTAATCAATTTGGCATTATCCTTTCCCGAGGCGGATATGGTGCCTAGTCGGAGAGCATTGGGGTTGCGGGTTGCAACGTATGTGGTCCGTCCCACTCTCGTCGGTACTGGCCATGACAGCGGGTAGGGCCGGGATAATGTCCGAGGGATTAAGATGTATTTTTCTAATTATTAAAATTCGAAATAATACGTATTTGAGATAATACCATTATTCAAGTAACTATTAAAATGTTTGTTGGATATTAATTGGATCATTAATTTAATATGATTAGATTAATTGGAATCCAATTAAGATTGAAATACTCTAATATGATTAGAGTTAATAATTCCCTTGGAAGAATTAATTATGTGAATGTGATTCACGATAATTAATTAAAATTTGAATATGAGGTGGAGGATCACATAAGTGACATCCATGGTCTCCCGTCAAGGCGAAGGGTTCCGTCGCCAGGGATTGCATGTGGGAGACGCATGTCCGAAGTGACAGCTCCTGTATGCAAGCGCATCTGGATCGGGCTCTTCGCTTCTCGAAAGAGTAAGGACGTATGCGTAGTGACCCCAATATCGGGTCCTCATATTATTGGGGCGATATTGGATTGCGCATAGCGAGTTGTATTCCTGTTGACGGTTGGTTCAATTAATGACGGGTCAACATCGCCTTAGGGGTGGTGGGCCCGGGTGTTAAAGACCGAATTGGGAGATGCAAGTTGGACTTGCAAGGCGGAATGTGTTCCCGCTTCTTTTTATCCGAGTTGTAGGTTCTCATATTATTGGGATGCAACAAAGATAAGGAAGGAGATCCCAGATCTTGCTTGAGATATAATGGTAAGTATATCTCTTACATTGAAAGTGATTAAGGGAATGAACTTTCAATGTTGACATGGCAAGACAACTTTGATATAAAAAAAATCCTAAATCAAAGTAAAATATATATATTTATATATTTATGCAAATTTCTTATTTCAGATAATCCTTCATTAAAACCCACTCAATGATATACTCAATAATAACCAGTGAAATATCTTGGATTGGACTCATGATCCAGATATTGTACTTGCAGTTGGACACATAATGTATGTGGTTGCAATGAGCAAGTTTCCTCATAATAATGAGGAATGACAATTAAATAGATAATAAGACTACAACCCTAGGGTTTGTATGTCTCTATAGTCTTGATCTCATTGGATGTACTTTGGAAGTAACATGTCGATGATGATCGCAATTGTCAAATAATCCTTATAAAATCAATGAAGATATTTTGGCATACATATATGTGCTCTTGACATTTAATCATGAGTGACATGGTTCTCTGCATCATGCAGAATGGTAGCTCTATAAGAGATGATGTATTCAAATTGTTTGAGTACCTACCTGAACCTATATCTTAAGAGTTTAGATGGATGTAGATGATGAGTGTCATCATTCTACTATCTATACTCTGGTCATTCATAAAGCTTCATAATATTCATATTGTATGAATTTAATGAAGCATGTATAAATGTTGAAATGCTCTTACATAAGAGATCCTTAGTCTTAAGCAATGGTTGCTTATAGATAAAGGGAGCGCAGTGGAAGCATGGGTTGGACCCGAGTAAGAAGTATGGTCAAAGAGTTGACTATACATCTATGACTTCCATATGTCATCCGAAGAGTTGGATAAATGCCAATACTGCAATAAGTTGATGTGTTGATAGTATGACTATCAAGTCTATCTAGAATCCTTAGAGAAGGACTCGGATGGAGCATCAGATTAATCTACATAAATCATTGATAAGATAAAGTCAAATAATTGTATCTCAATCTTCTGATGACATTTGCAATAGGTTGCATATGTTTTAGAAGACTGGAAAATTTGATCTTAAAGGTTTATAGTTATCCACATGGATATTGATGCAATTGTTGCAACAATCTCTGTTGGATTGATAGACTTGTTAATTTCAGTGGGAGAGTCCTTAGTCTTAGAGAATGTCTCTATGACCTAGATATAAGAATACACTCATTGTTTGTTTCTAAATGTTAGAAATAAACATGAATCTGAGATAGAACTATCTTAAAGAGTTATGATGTATATATTTCAGATAGTAATCTAATAATCTAGTGGACTTCACTAAATTAGAAAATTAATGAATGGTTCATTAACATTTCTAAATACTGAAATTAAACCTTAAGATCAATAGGAGGATGAAGATCATTTGACAATGATCTAGCATCAAGCCTTGGACATTTGTCTATTGATTTGATCAATAAACTAGTAAGAGATGAAACTTTAGAATGTCTAAAATTTCAAAACTTACATACTTTTGAATATTGTATTCAAAGTAAAATGTCCAATACACCCTTCTTAAAGAAAGGTGTAAGATGCCAAGGTATTCAGGATCTCATGCATATTGATGTATGTAGATCATCTATATCATAGTAAACATTACGGATATGTGATATCTGTTGATGATTATGTATGATATGAAATTTCTTCTCTTCACCTGAAGAAACCTTTGAAATGTTCAAAGATTTCATAATTTTGGTCTACAACCAAAGTTTGAAGGAAGATAAAATGAATTTGATCTAATCAAGGTAGCATGTACCTGTTAGATGAATTCAAAGGATACCTTATGGAGATATGAATATCATTTCTATCTCAATCCTCCTAACTCACCTTAACTCAATAGAGTTATAGGAAGATACAATTGGATCATGTGTGACATGATCTTATCAATGATGATTTTTAGCATAATTATCCCTTAGTTTCCAGGTATATATGTGTAGTAGAGACTACAATATATATCCTTAATAAGGTTCCATGCAAGATGGAATCTAGCACTTGAGAGTGCTACTTCATTAGGAAAATAAAGGATGGTATTGGATACCTACTTTATGACCTTGAGATTCTTGAAATATCTCATCTCTGAGAATGTGATTCTTGGAGGTTGAGACTCTTGAGAATCAAGATGAAAATGAAGTGTAGGAACTCATTTAATCTTGAAAAGATAATGAGGCTCCTGAAATTGGAAACTAAAAGGATAATTGAAGATGAAACACTAAAACCTCTTCAAAAGAGTTTGAGGAAGGATTCCATGTGTCAGAGAAATCTGACAATGATCGAACTTCATGTGATGAAGCTTCTGAAGATCATAGCATGGATAGATGGATGTTAGCAATAAAAGTCTAAAGTAGACTTCATATACAAGTGTTGTATATGGACCCTATAGGATCCACCTATATAGGTAAGACCTGTAAAGGTGTAAATGGATCTTCAAGAGAAAGGGAACCTGATGAGAAGGTAGAGACCCTCAAAGCACGGTTCGTAGCCATGAGCCACACACCGGAAGAGAAGACATTGCTTGCAATGAGACTTGCTCTTCGGTGACCATGCTTAAAATCATCAGAATGTTGCTAATCTTAGCTACACAACTTGACTATTGCATCTTCAAGATGTAAGTCAATATTTCATTCCTCTACGAATACCTCTTTGAGGATATTCACATGAAGTAGCCCCAGGGCTTCATGGTTGAGGAAAGCAAGGTGTGCAAACCAAAGAATCTATCTATGGACTCAAATAAGCTTCTTGAAGTTGGACCATAAGATTTGATGGAATTGTTATGATTTCAAATGAAATCTTGATGAGCCATGCGAAGCTTAGTGGGAGTGCCTATGTGTTCATTGTGCTAAATATAGATGATATCCTGATCATTTAAAATGATATAAGGATAATAATAAGTGTTTTATAATCTGGTTATTCCATATCTTGAAATATGATTTCAAAGATACCTCTTAGATCTTAGTTCTGAAGTTGTTCAGAAGCCAAGAGAAGAGGATAATTGGACTGTCACATTTGTAGTATACCTTGGACATATTCTATTCATAGAAATTCCAAGAAAGGCTTCTAACCCTTAAGATATGGTACTGACCTATCTTAAGGGATAGCACCTCAAAGAGTTGAGGAAGTAAATGCTACAACTACTTGCACTTGTGCATTAGTTACGAGAAGCTGAGTGTATGCTAGAGTGTACAAATACCAGATGTCTGTCATGCAGTGGGAGTAGTAAATTGTTACTAATCCTACTGTAGAGATAAAACACTTGATTGCAGTAATAACAAAATCTTCATAAATGAGGAGATTTTTGAGATAGTAATCTCAAATTCTTATCTTCAAAAGTTTAAGACCATGTAGATAGTGATCTATAAAGGTCTAAACTTTAGATACCTTAGGAGATAGAGATCTCCAGGAATGAAGGTATTCTAATAAGGATTATGGGGATACTGGTTATGATGTCAGGGACACTGTAACCAACTAGATTGAGTATTGGTTGCATGAGATGCAACATTCGCATTAGATGCGAGCACTGTTATTGGGGATATGCAAGTGCCGTAAAAGGACTTGGCATAGTCTCACGGGAACAGAGTGACTGATCAGCTTACCTAGCTATTTTCTAAATAGCCTATGATTGTCACATGAGTGCGGGTTTAAATGATTAGCCCATTAATGGCTCTTTGGGCTAGTGGGAGATTGTTGGAAATGCGAGCCCACGGCGAGCCATTATGCAATAAATGTTATTGCAATTCACTCCTTAATCTGAAATGAAGAATATATAATTTGCATAATAGGTCCCTTAGTACAATTAGGGTTATGTACCATGGCCATCTTGATGATCATACAGCTGTTGATTCAACTATTGAATCATAGAGGCTGGTGCTTGGATGAATATCTAAAGAGTTAGATTGAGGACTCATCAAGCACCGTCAGATGATTGTTAAGAGATGATCTCCAGCCTGAGTAGGAGATGGCAATCCTTATCTCTGAAGGCTGATATCTGACCGACCTCTTGATGCAGGTCCTCTGCATAGGAATAGAGATTCGGAGGTGTCAGATTAGTTAGGTCAATGAGTTGACTTAACGAGATCGAGATAACCAAAGTCCTATATCGTATGCTGTCATGATATAGGCATGCATCCTCTGACCGGAGACAGATGTGTTGCTATATGTCTAAGTATGTACATTTGGCAGACCAATAGGTTGATGACCTAATCAAGGTCTATACACCGGCGCGCTGGTGTGCATATAAGGGCATATGAGTAATACGATCTCTCAAAGGGATCATACAGGTTCAGTTACTGAACCGGAAGACATGAGCTCACTCATGAGATATTGGGAAGAATCAAATTCCGTGCGCACGGTCGTCTCGCTTTGGAAGCTTGACTGAATTTGTAGGTTTGATATATATACTTTTGGAAAGTATATGATCAAGACCTAGGTATGATATATGCTTTTGGAAAGTATATGATCGATACCGACTCCCAATGATCGAATGAGAAACTTACTGATAAAACCATGAAGTAGACAGTATAAAGTTGATCGAATACTTCGGGTTTAGTCTGAGTCTTCCAGTATGCAGGATGTACAGGTATTGGGAATACCTGAGGGTGATGTGATCATAAACGATTGTATAACCATGACGCTTCCATTCCTAGGGAGTGATGAAACGGGTCTGGATTTTAGTGACTCCTCTCAGTAGAGAAGTGATCTGATCTTGGTCCAAGTATTGGACATTGATCTGAATATGATTCAGATACAATGAGAAGATTAGATTTACGGTCTTGATTTAATCAAGCATCTATGGGAGGCCCGCGATCTGGATTTGAGATACGATCTCAATATCCATGTCACTATACGTGGAACAATACAATCGCCCTGTCCTTATCTCCAAGTATCTGCGGAGAAAGCGCATTATCCTTGAAGGAGTTCATGGATAATTCTATTGTTGATATATGTATCCGAGCATTGAGAAAATGGATAATTAAATATGATTTAATTATCATGAGTAATATGAATTTGATTCATATTATAAAGAGAGTTATCTTAGATAATTAAATGAGATTTAATTATCAAAGATGTAAATAATGTGAATGTGATTCATATTATTTGGACACAAGAGAATAGAGATCCAAGATGATTAAATATGATTTAATTATCATGGATATGAATAATGTGGATAGCAATATCCATATTAGTCATATATATTATAAATGCGATTTATAATATATAAGAGAGAGCTATTTGTAATTTACATTTGTTAATTAAATGTTAATGTGAATTGGATTCACATTGGACATCAAATTGAAAATGTAATTTACATTTTGTTTTGGGTTGTGAATGTGATTCACAATTTTTCAAAGGCATGATTGCAATGTTCACAAAATAAATTGGATTTATTTTTTGTGAAATAATTTGCAACAAAAGTTGTTGCAAATAATGGAGATTACATAAAAGGTGAAATAGCCACCTTCCTAATGGAGGAGGGTGGACGGCCACCACTCCCATTAGGAAAGGGAGGCCGTCCCCCCTCTCCACATGGAAGGAGGCTATCTCTCCTTTCATTATCTCCATATATTGATGATTTAATTTTGTAATTAAATTGTGTTGATTTATCAACATATATTTAATTTAAATTAAATTAATTGTTGTTGTGTTTTTAGCAACAAATCATGACCATTGAAAGAAACACAAATTAATGTGGACCATTGGATTTGTGTTGACACATGGATTGAGATCCATGGATCCCAAAACCCTATATAAGGAGAGGCACCCCATTGCTCTTCTTGATACATAAGTTGAGGAAACAAATCTCTCTCTCTCTCTCTCATTCTCTCTACACGTCCTCTCTCTATCTCTCTCATGTGGCCGTCCACCATGGATGCCCTAGAGAGGTACTCCATCGCCGCGGCATCGTCGTTATGCTGCCCGATGGTTTGCTCGTGGATCTCCGTCTCCTTCGGTGCGCCCCGCTCGTGAAGAAGACATCGGATCTCGTGTGTCGAGATCAGGAGATCCGTCGCTTGGATCATCAACATGGATTGCGAGAAGCACGCGGTTCATCCCCGCGCTCGTAAGCGTCTCCTCCGTCGGATCGGACTTGAGACAGGAGGTCTCTTTGTTTAGAGACTTGATCGCAACCACGCTTCAAGAGTTAAACCTAATACTTGTTTGTGGTTTAGACGAAACGATCCGAGAAGTGTTCTTGGATCATGTGGTTTCGTCGCAAGAAAATTTTTTAATTTCCGCTGCATAGAACAACTAGTGCGACTAGTCGTTCTTCGTCGTATTCGATGCGACGCTCACGCTTCCGTGATGCGCTTGAGGATCTAACCATATCCTTCACAAGGATTCTCTCTAGTGCCTTTTACGCAACACATTTTTTTGGTGTTAATCAGTGCGTCCGTCAAGAGAAGTTGGAGCCGTCTGCACTTGTTTTCCTGGGAGAAAACCGGGGTATGTCTCTTTTGAGTACCTATCGTACCTTCGACACCCATACTTGTAGCATTTACGATGCAGAGCCCTTTTTTGGTGCAAGCCCGACTCCTGGTCCTAATAGCGGTGGTCCAAGTGGACACTTTTGAAATGGTTGGGAGCGCTCGCCTTTGGTGGAAGCTCTTTGATATTTGACTTTGTATGGAATGAGAGCTTTTCTTTGAATTTCATTGACTTGTATAATTTGTGGCTAGCTCCACTGCTTTTACCAAAAGTTGGCGCACACTGATCAACAAAATTTTTTATTTATTTCACACCCTGGCACTTAGGTCAATATCAAGAGATTAGTATAAGAATCAAGTTCTCATACTGGCTAATATTGCTGACACTCAGGTTTCATGAAGCCTCCAAAGATTTTATCCCATCCTCGAGCATCATTAGATCAAATCCAGACTCAAATCTCCCATCCCAATTCCTCGAGTGAAAAATCAACTCATCTCAATCAAAACCGCAGTCGTGCATGTGATGTGCTGATCATATTCTTTATGTCTGAGACTAAGCATGGAATATAGCATGCAAATCTAGAAACCTAGGGGAATGTGGATGATTAAGTCTGTGACCCTGATGGCTAAGGCCGGTTAACCGCAAATCTCAAAGACCTCAAAAACGCTAAGTCTCCTTGACCAATTCAGATCCTGGGTGAAAAGTGTAAGTGTAGAGGACTAATCCAACTTCTTCATTCAAAAACAAGATTTTTTTTTAATTTTGCTCATTTTTATGGATTTTAGTTTTTAAAGTTAAAACACAGGTTAGACTCAACTTTCCTTGATAAAAGATTTTCAAAACCATGTCACACAAATAAAAGATTTTCAAAACATCTTTCAAAAAGATTTTTCAAAACAAGAAAAACTCATTTTTTTCAAATCATTTTCGAAAATATTTTTATCAAAATAGTGTAACATAGTGTAGAAAAGCAGTGAAATCATTTGAGTGCTCTTAGTCCAAAGAATTTTACTTTAGCCAAAAAGTTTTTAAATTTTTCAAATTTTTCAGATATTAGCTAAAGTAAGTAAATTGTATATACGGTATACCCCCCCTATCCTTAAACTTTGCTATGTCCTCATAGCACTAAATGATACGAGTCCATAGGTCAATTTAAGTACAGAGAAATATACGGGAGCTAAGAGGTGCTCCCCCTATACTTAGGTTAGAAATAACCTAAGTATAAAGGCAAGAAAAGATGAGTAGAGAAATCACAGGGACTTGGGTCCCCCCTATACTTAGGCTGAGATTAGCCTAAGTATAAAGATGGAAATTGATGTTGGAAGAGACCCAAGGTGAACGAAGAAGGAGGATGTATGTACAAGTGAGCGGTTGAATCTTCGGAGATGAAATGAAGTGTCTTCGGTTTTGGGGTACGTGTCGCATCATACAATGCTCAATCAAGCAAGCAAAAACCCTTAGTTTCACCAACTCACACATGAAAACCAACCGAAGTTGGTTTATTATCTTGTCAGTTTTATTGGTGATAAAGCATTCGATATCCACGCGAAGAAAATATGAAATGAAAATCAAGGCGTATGCACGGGTGTTGCTCTCCCAAAACCGAATTTTACTCCATTTGTGGTTGACTTGCAATTAACAGTCCCAATTTTATTTTAGGTTATCACTGAATTATGGTTTAGCACAAAATCAAGAAGTCATCGTCTACCGTTCATTCCTTTTTTCCATTTAACCTAGGTGATCAAGCTAGGAAAACAAAACCGAGAAAAACATGTATTCGATAAAAACCACGATCTAGGCTAAGCGAGAAATCATGCAGTGATTTGACAAAAACACGTGAAAAACTGGGGCTGTTTTGAAAACCAAAATCAATGTATGCAAGTCGAATAAAACCGCACCTAATCATGCATCTATTAGCAGGAAATGATATCCATTTAAGTTTGGCTAAGTGAGGCGAGATTATGTGCGTCTATGATTTAAAGTGTGACCTAACCTACGATCAAGCACATAAGAATATGAAAAATAAAATGAGCTCAGAGAGCCGCGTGCCTAGTCCTAGGTCGACACTCAAGTGGGGACGATCCCCACACAACCACAATCGTTCGATTACAATCGCGAGTCTTCGATCGAAGACCGCTGTAAAAGACGAGTTTATTATAATAAAAAAATAAAATAAAATGCGACACATTTTTTCTTTTCTTTCTTATCGACTCCAAGTATGCTTCTGCAGCTCCTCGCAGCGGGGAGTATCCTGCTCCTCGCCTCCTTGATCCATCAAGGGCCCTGCCACAAAAACAATAGTTAGATATCAAATAAGGAAGAAAAAATTTTATATGCAAAATATATGATCATTTGACCTATAAAAAGGAACACTAAATTAAACACACAAAAATCCAAAAAATAAAAGAAATGAGCCGTGTCCCCGGCAACGGCGCCATTTGACGAACTGCAAAATCGCCCCTTTAATAATGCTAAATTAGCACTTGGAAATGTCGAAGCAGTCGGGCCGATTTTGGTCGTCAAAGGATCACCTCATTTCAAGATATGCAATAATAAATCAAAATGAGATGATCGTGATTTATTTTACTTGGCAAGAAACCAAGGTCGAACTCAGGGACACGAGCCTCTCTCGTATTTATCGGATTCAAGTCTATTTAATTAAGTGTCGAATTAAAGGCATATAGGTCAAAATCATGCAGAGACACTACAATAATGCACTAAATAAATAAACATGCATTTTTTATAAATTTTTATCATGCAAATGAATGCACATGCAACGCATCACAAATATGCCCTAGACACAAATTCATGAGCAAAATATCCAATGAGTCAATTCCAGATTTAATTAAGATGACAAACTCAATTTGAACAAGGCATGTATTAAGTAACAAGAGACACATAGATATCAAAATAATACATCAGCATTAAAGTGTCTATTATGTGAAATGATCAAGCCATGAGAAAGTACGTCAAACGAGCTTCGAAATGAAACTGAAATCAACTAAAACAGAGGTACGGTGCTCAAGATACGCAAAAAGGAAAGCAAGGGCATAACTAAAATAAAACATGAAAAGATAACTACAAAAAGGTCCCTGGAAAGGACTGAAATGCAATAAAAATAAAGTACGGGGCCTTCCCAGTAAATAATCCATAAGCGCGGGGACCTTTTTGCCAATTGAAGAAATTCGTGGGGAGTCTCTGCAATTTGCCCAAGAGGCACGCACCAAGCACGCGCTGTCTCAGGCTCGGAGTCAGGTTCGGCAGAGGTTCGATGGAGCTTCGGCTTGGCTTGGACTTAGGTTCGGGCTCGATACAGGCTCGGGGTAGATTCGGAAGTCCAAGCCTGGAGGCTCGGAAGTGAGGCTCGGCCAAGCTCTGGTGATGACGCGTGGCGCGCTCGGGGCCATTGGATTATGCGCATCCAACGGCATCTGGAGAAGGCTTCTTGCAGGCGACGTGGCTCAACTGCGACCGTTGGATGAGCACCGGTGAGGTGCATCCAACGGACACTGCTCTTCTCCCTCGACCGAAAGCTGGTGGTGCGTTCAAGGCTCCGGCGAAGGGCATCCACCTCCGCCGTTCTGTCCTGGCCCCGGTGATGCTCGCCCGAGGCTCCAGAAGGTCTGTCGATGAAACCCGGAGCTCTGGGAAGGTGCAGGGCAGGTCAGTTCAATCCGGTGGAGCTTTGAGACCAAAAGGGCCGCTGACGAAGTTGGCGCCGGCGAATGTCCGACCATTGAGGGCTTTGGAGACCTGCAGCTTAATAATGCATAGACGAAGCATAGAGAAGGTGCGTGCGTGAATGGGTGAGCGAGATGGGAGCTATGCGAGCGTAGAAGGTGGCTGCTCTGAGCTCCTCCGCTGTGGATGGCGGAGGAGGTGGGTGACGGCGGCCTGAGGTATGGAGGAACTGAGAAGGTGAGCGGAAAGGGATGCGCGTGAGAGGGGGCAGAGCTGAGAAGCTCGAGAGATGGTAATGGTGTAAGAGTAGTGCTTGGAAGAAGCTAAAAAGTTTAGGCAAACGAAGGAGAAAAACAAAATAAGATCAGAGATTCTTACCTGGGCAATGGAGGGTCGAAAGGCCTGTGCTTGAGCTCCAAAACGGGCTCGGGGTCTTCGCAACATGCTGGGCGGCCGTCCCAGCGAGCTCGGGCGGCGATAGGGCACCGCAACTCTGCCTTGGTCGGCGGAGGGTCTCACCGGGGGAAAGGGGTCGTTCTCGCTCGATCCCCTCACCCCTCTCTGTCACAGAGAGGCGGAGGAGGGCTGGGCCCCTCCCCGCGTAAAGATGGACGGTCTGAAATGGAGGCGGAGGCGAGGTTTTTAATGGGGAAGCCGGCGGTGAACGTGGTGTTGGTCGTGGGTTTCGAGGGCGACATGGTCTGACTGGAAGGTGGTAGTGGGTAATGCAGGGATGCGCCGAGGAGAAGGAGGAATGGGGAAGACCGTGGGGTAGTTAGCGCGTGGAGATGATGACTGGTGAGGGCGAAAAAATTGGAAGGGAACGAGGTCTGCGTGGGATGGAAGACGTGGGGGAGAAAGAGTCTCGGAGGTTGACGATGAAGGACAACCGTTGGATCCGGTGATCCAACGGCGGGTATTTGGGCGCTAAGGGACGGCCATGATTAGATCCAAGGCGGTGCGATCGAAGGGATGTGAAGCAGCCACGTGTCGATCGGCTGGCAAAGGCGCTAACGGGTGGTGAGGATGAGAGATTGGGGAAGATCTGACGGTAAAGGACAGAGGATGGATTTAGTGGCTCAGATCAGAAGGTCGAGGCGTAATCGAAGGGCGCACAGCGCGCCACGTGTCAAGCTGTGGGCGCGGCGCTAAGGGATGGTGAGGATGAAGCGCGGGGGAGATCTGATGGCTAGGAAAAGGCGGGTACGTGGACACAGCGGGGCCGTTCGATCTGAAACGAGATCCAACGGCCAGGGGTGGTGGCGGATTGGAGCAAGGGAAGCGGGCCACGTGGCGCCCCCAGAATGGGCCACGTGGCCCAATCAGACTTATTCGATGTTTTTTTTGGTTTTTAAGGGTTATAAAGGCCGAATTTGAGAAAACTCAAAACATGAAAGTTGTAGATCTTAACGAGATCTACAAGTTTCATGTTGACCAAAACTGGAAAAGAGATCAAACAAGGGCCCGAAATATTTTTGAAAGTATTTTTAAGTCTAAAAATACCACGACTTTTTGCTTTGTCATTTTTTTGTGGTTTTTAATTTATTTAGGGCTCTGTTAATTATAGGGCATTAACAGGGTTTTATTGACAAACTTCTAAGCAAGGGGGCTAATTATGGGAAATAAAGATGATGAAACTGAGGTTCATCAGGCATACCATGGGAGAGAGGCGATAGCAAGGATCGCCTCATCTGGGAAGGTCTCACAAATAGGGTCAATCAAGTCAGAATCCTAAAGATGCTCTAATCGAGAGAGATGATCCGCCACCACATTCTTGACTTCAGGCTTATCCTTAATCTCTATGTCAAACTCCTGGAGTAGAAGGATCCATCTAGTCAGTCTGGCCTTGGCATCCTTCTTTGCCATGAGATACCTGATGGCGGTATGATCAGTATACAAGGTCACTCTAGATCCAATAATGTACGATCTGAACTTATCTAGGGCGAAGACTACGGCTAGCATCTCCTTTTCTGTGACTGTAGTTCCGCTGCACGGAATCCAATGTGCGGCTAGCGTAGTGGATAGCGAATGGGACTCCATCCCTCCTCTTCCCAGCATGGCCCCCACGGCAAAATCGGAGGCATCCATCATGATCTCGAATGGGAAAGACCAATCGGGTGGCTGAAGAATAGGAGCCTCAACAACACATCTCTTGAGAGTCTCAAATGACGAAAGACACTTGTCATCGACAAGGAACTCGGTGTCCTTCGTCAGCAAGTCAGTCAACGGTCGGGCAATGCTACTGAAATCATGAATGAATCGCCGGTAGAAACCGACGTGCCCCAGGAATGACCGTAACTGCCGCAAATTGGACAGTGGTGCGAGTTTTCTAATGGCATCAACCTTGGCCGGATCAACCTCCATGCCCCTGTTGGAGATGATGTGGCCAAGCACCGTCCCTTGAGTCACCATGAAGTGACTCTTCTCCCAAGATAGAACCAAGCGAACCGCTATACATCGCTGAGGTACCCGATCAAAGCAGTCAAGATATGAATCGAATCCGTCGCCGTAAACCGAGAAATCATCCATGAAGACCTCCAAGCACTCCCCTACCATGTCCGAAAAGATCGACAGCATGTATCTCTGAAAAGTCGCAGGGGCATTGCATAGCCCAAATGGCATGCGTCAGAAGGCTTATGTGCCGAAGGGTCGTTGCGACCCGGATCAGGTAAAAATATCACTCGGGTCGTTGCGACGCGGATCGATAGAGACCTCAGCTCAATCAAGAAAATTAAGTGCAGATCACCAAAATAAAGATAAAAACCAAAGAAATACGATAGCGGTCCTGGCTATTGGATAAGCCTAATATAGCGACCAGGGTCGGACTCAGGGAGCACGTAATGGACTTGCGGCCTACGAAGTAGTAAAAAGAAGAATAAAATGAAATAAAAGGGTTTTTGGTGGATTTTTAATATTTTTATATTTTTTTTGGATTTTTAAAGTAATTAAGAAAATAGAAAAGCAATGAATCAAGCAACTACCAACAATTATTTAACTACTCAAAATTATTCCAAAAATTCAAACAAAAATATGTTTATATCTTTTATAATTTTTACTATTTTTGGTTAATTTTTGGTGATTTTCTGATTTTTATGGAATTTTATAAAATTAAAAGAAGACAATAAAAGAAGGGTACTGTCCAGTCAGACTTGGAGGGCCAAAATAAAATGCAAAATGGCCCTATCAAGGTCTGAAGGTAATTTTCCTGTAAATGAGAAAACACAAGGAAAATTTAGGCACCAGAATTATTAATTTTTATTTTTCTTTTAATTATTAGAATTTTTATGGATTTTTAGGGGTTTTGTAATTTTTATGGGTTTTATAAAGCTAAAAATGACCAAAATTGGTCAGAAAATCAAACAAGGCAACACAAGCAATTTGTATTTTTTGTGATTTTTAGAGGTGTTTTAATATTTTTGTGATTTTTAAAGTTAGACAGTAAAGAAAATGAATGTTTTTGAATTTTAAAAATATCAAAAAGTATCAAAAATGTCTCCAAAAATTAGAGAAAATTTTACACCATGCAGGAGCCATGTGTCCAATTTTCATCAAATTTGGAGTTGATTTGCTATTTTATTAAATTCAAACACAAGGACACAGTACACATGGATCTAAATGCAATTAAAACAAGTTCCAGGGGGTCTGGTGCAAAATTCTCAAGAACTCACGTGCAAAGCACGTGACCTGGGGCATTCAAGGACCTATTTGCAAGAAAACTAAAGTTCCTGGACTATTTAGTAACACGTACTAAAAGTCCAGGGGCTTCAGTGTAAATAACCCACTAAATCAAGCACATAGGCAAATAAAACATTCACATGGTATTTATGCAAATATCAAAAGTATAACTTCATTCATTAACACCCTGAAACATAAAGCCAATACATGCAATTATCCCACAAAATCACGTGTCGATGCACGTACCACTACATATAGAGGTATAAATGCAAATACGATAAAAGACAAGGTCCACAATGCAAATTACCCAACTGCAATAAAGGTTCAAAAATATTTACAGGACTAAAGATTAACAGCTAATAAACTAAGGGCCTAAGATATATTTACCCTTTATTAAGTCGATGGCCAGATGCTCGCCACGTGGAGATCCAACGGTGTGGAAGAGGCGCGGCTAAGCCCTGGGGTCCTCGGCTCAGATCGAACGGCAGGGGTCTCGCCACGTGGAAGATCGGACGGATGAGAAGTGAAGTAGTTAACCCTCGACGATCGGATGGTTCTGATCCCTCCTCTGATGATCGAACGGCTGGCTTGGCTCCTCTAATGGACGTCTGGGATCAGATCTCGAGCTGGAGGAGGATCGAACGGCTGCGGAGGATGCTCGAAGAACTGGGCTCCGGCGAGGTTCGTCGGCCTCGTGTACGCGCTGAAGACCTCCTCGCGGGCTGCTGAAGATCGGAGGAGAGTCGCCTTGGCCTCCCGCGTCGAATGGTTCCCTCCGATGGTGCCGAGGATCTCTGGAGAGCTCCGGCGGCACTGGCAGAGGAGGAGCTGCTGCACCAAATGATCGAGGCCCTCAGATGGGCTCGGATGAACCTGAAAATCATGGCAATAGACTCGCGGGTCGAGGGCAAAGTGCCTCGACCCTGCAAACGGAGGTGAAGGAGAACGGTGTGACGGGGCGTATGGGCTCTAGCGAAGTGACGGCAGAGGAGCCCCAATCCCAGCTCCTGTGCGAGCTGGGTTGGATGAGTGGGTGGAGAACGTGCGCGGAGGAAAGGCGATCGTCATGGGCGACTCCGATGATCGGGACGAAGGCGGGGGTGGTCGGAATCAGCGACGAACGGCGACGAGGGAAATTGGGCGAAAAGAGAAATTAAAGAAATAGAGAAAGAGAGATGTCTACCTACTGGATGTTGTCGACTGTGGACGAGCTGGGGTAGCTCTGGGTCCTTGCCTCGAGGACCGTCGGTGTCCGAGGCTCGAGCGTGATGAATCTCCATTTCATCACCTTTATTCTATCATTTTGGCCTTAAAAACCCCAGCAAATGCATGTAAATAGCATTAATTTGTTCATATTAGCATCTATTATTTATTGTATTAATTATACATAAAATAAGGTTTTTAATGCCAAAATTATAGAATAAAGAGAAGAAAAGAAAAAGGAATAAAATATTGCAAATATTTTATTACCCTAACCCCGAGACCAAGGCCAGAATGGAATTGGTCGACAAGGAATAAAGTAGGGGGAGATAAGGGCCAATTATACAATAAATACCTCATTTATTTATTCATTTATTTATGCATTTTTGACACCTATTTTGTACATAATTATTTATTCATCAAATCAAGAAACTTTGTTCATAAAAGTTGTAGATAATAATGTAAATAAAAATACAAAATTGAGTTTGTGTAAAAATAATACTCACTGTACATTTTATACACAAAATAAAAAGCAAAAATCTCAACTTCACAGACCCATATCTTGCAAATAAAAACTCCAAGTCACCCAAACTCACCTTTAATTGTATATAGCATTCCATGAACTATTTTATAAAATTAGTTTCATAATTTTTGGAATCCATCTGTGAAAGTTAGGTTTTTGACCCTCCTTGTATATAGACCTGATTAAAATATTCATTTTATTCAATCTTCAGTATTTCTATAAATTTGCATTTTTATAATCTTGTAAATCATGTATATAATACATGTACATATTGAAATGTGAATAAAACCAAAAAAAGAATTTGTAAAAATAAAATAAGTCTATGAATATATAGACAAAATACCTATACTACCTGTATGTGCATAAATAAAAGGAAAAGCACTCTTTTATTCTTTATTCTTTTAATAATGTATATATTATATGTGTCTTATTAAAAATACAAATCCTTAATAAAAACACATAAAATTAATTAAATAAATACAATGTGTATAATATATAGGTAAAGTACCTATATATATACTTAGAAATACATAGACCTATTTATTTAAAAATACAAATAAACTTATAAAAATCAAACAAAAATACCTTTATACTCACAAAAATAAGTTATAAATTTATAAAATAAGCCAAGAAAATAATAAAAGAAAATAAATAGACTAAAAATAAAATATCCAAAAATACATGTAAATACATACATATACATATTACTAAAATAAAACTACAATAAAACACCTCGAAAAATTCAATAAAAATCAGGAATAAATACTACACGAAATAATACACATTTTTCATTTTATAAGCAAAAATTAATAAAATCATTTCGGATGTCAAATAAATCAATCTTCCTTCAGTCTTGCTATTTTGTCTCGTAGCGGCTTACGTGGCCCAATAAGACGCCGGCCAACGTTGACCCCCTGGTCAACTGTCCCATCCCACGTCTGGCAGCTCTGAACAGTCCACTCCCCCGATTTCCTCCCTTTTTCCCGGGCACACCATCCATCAATCGACAACGCTTCCTTCACAAGATTTGTTCCCCAATCTTCCATGATGCCCGCCGAAATCACAGATCAACCAAATGCTCTCTAGATCATGAAATAATCGCCGGTCAATAAGGCTACTCGCCAATGTGTATAAATAAAAAGCTCCGTTTCCTTCCTCGAATTTGGCCACTTTCATTCCAACCTAACGCCTAGATCTTGCGCCTGGATTGTTCCTCGTGACAGGGGGAGTAGCCCAGCATCGAGACTCGGCCGGAGGGAGGAGAATTTTGACGCGGCGGAGCTCCGGCGTCCGCCCTGCTCCCTGGAGGCCCCCAGGTATAAGAGCTGTCCTTTTAATGCATTCTTAGGTAGTTTTTAATGTTAGCATTTCATTTCAGTAGTTAGTTTAGTTGTTAGTTGATCACATTAGCGTAAAAAGCAAAAATCGAAGTTCGCCGGAGCTCCGCTCCGGCGACTTCTTCATCGTGAACCTCACTGTATCCGACCACCTCGATCATCCCATCTCGTTCCTCGTCGTCTTCTCCATCTTTCGCACCCATCAGATCAACCTAGGACCCTCGGTCTTGGTGAATCAGGGTTCCAACTCCGCCGCTCGCCGGAGCCCTTCCGCCCACCTCCATCTTGCACCGCAGCTTCATAACCCCGGGTCGAGGAGATAGCTCTCTCGCCCGCGGTTCTTCCTGTGCAGGTACCACGAGGAATCGAGCCCTTCTGGGCTTGCTTTGACCAGGAAGAGGTTCTTGGGGGCCACCTTCTTCTCCGACCTCGCTCCACCGACTCAGGCCCCCAGGAGCCATGAGATCACCATCAGACGACGCGGAGGCCTCCCAGCTACGATCAGGATGCTTCAGATGCGCAGGAGGTGCCCGGAGGAGCCCGAGCTACCCGATCGAAGCTCGTCGAGGGCGAGTTCCTTCCCAGTTCTTCCAGGTGCCTTCTGCACCGTTGGATCGAGCGGGGCGGCCCAGATTGCATGCCAGCCGTCCGATGAAGAAGCACACCCACCATCAGATCAGCCGGGATGTTCTAATCCCAGCCCTTCATCGCCGAAACGAAGTCCGCCGTCCGATGATCGCCACGTGTATAAGTGGCGCTTCCAGCGCCGCAGGATGCAAGGCCTTATTTAAGGGGTAAATTTCATATCTCGCCCCTTACTTTTTGTATTTAGGGTTTGCTCCCAAAAATAAAAGTTTCAGTTGTAAATAAGTTGTAAAAATTGCAGTGGACCCCCTCGATGTTTCTATATTTACATTTTAGTCCCTCCGCGCCTCACGTGCAGCAACCACGTGAGGCGCGTGAAAATTGCATCTAAACCCTGCCGGGTTCTTGTATTTATGAAATGGTCCTGAAAATAAAAGTTAAAGTGTATTTTTATTGTAATTTTTGCATGTATGCCCCTGCCAACTATTTTATTTGCAAAAATACCCATGCCAGGCCATTTACTTTTTGAAGGCTTTGTCTATTTATTTCATGCGTCATATTTAATCGAAAAATCTTGCAAAAATAGACTTAAGCCCCTGTTTGGTCATGCTTGAACGCCATATTTTTAGTTTTGCATTTTGTGCATTTTTGCATTTATTAAAAATCAAAAACTTGTCTTTCAGTCCCTGTCTAACTCATAAAACCCCAAAAAAATATGAAAATGCCTTGAAAAATTCCAAAAAAATTATATGCAGTGTATTTTGTCCTATATTAGTGTCAGACCAAAAATCCCTAAAAAACTCAAAAAGAAAACCTTAAAAATTCAAAAATGCCCAAAAACTTCAAAAAAATATAAAAAATCAAAGAAAAATCAGAAAAATATGAACTCAGGCCCTACTTATGCTATATTTTATTCTTGTTGTTAGAAAATTAAAGGGGAACATTTTTGAGGCTGTTAGCTATTTTTTCATCTCTATTTTTGTGACGGCCAGTACCCAGTCCCCTGTTTGCTTTGATTTAGCTATTTGTAAAATGCCAAAAATACTTGCAGAAATACCCAAAAATTATAAAAACAGTAAAAAACCATGAAAATCCCAAAAAGATCTTTGTCCTGAATTTTTGACTATTTTCTATTATTTTTGTGAATATTATAACACACCTTTTATGTATATATATCTATATCTATATATCCAAATATATATATATATATATATTATATATATACTCAGTAATATGAATTCTCTTTAATCTTAATATGATAAAAAAAAAAGAAAAAAAATAATGTATATATATATATATTATATTATATTTAGATACACATATATATATATATTACATGTATTATAAGCTCTATGCTTAACCTCTATGTATATATATATATATAATGAATTTGTATTATATAAATATATATATCTAGATGTATACAGGATACTTAAGTATTATATTTTAATAATAATAAAAAAAAAACCCACACAAGGATGACTAAGATTGGCACGTAGGCTATGGTATTTTGTGTTGCTCTCTGTGGTTCGACCTCTACATATTTGTCACTATACATTTTATGGTAGAGTAAAATAAAGATTAATTCACATTTGTTTTGAGCTTGATTGTTGTATTCTTTGGATTGTGGGTTAATTGCTGATTGACAGCGGTCTTCCATGAGTGGTCGCCTCGGCGACAACACTTCTATTTTTTTATGGTGGCCCTCGTGGGAGATCGGTCCGTTATCAGATGGCGCCGTTGCCGGGGAGCAATGAGCATAGCCAAATTGATTTTTTGTCATTCTTGTATAAAAATGTAAATTCATGATTCATTCTTTGAGTGAGCAGCTAGTGTTTTAATGTCATTAATCACCATGCTTTATTTCTTTATCTATTGTGATTATTTTTCTCTGCTCTATCTAATTGACTAAGTACGCTAATGCAATCTTTTTGTGACTTTGATGCAAGGGACTCCCACGCGAGGATGGCTTCCTAGGAGGCCAAGGCAGCCGAGCTTGAAGGAGGATGGTTTTCTCTTCTCATGACCATCTGGAGAGTGCACCAAAGAAGCAAAGAGAGGGGCATTAGATAGGCTAGATACTTAGGGAAATTATTTTTGTAATTCATGGTGAGAGAGAGACCATTTTGGCATGTAATAATTAACAGGACTCTACTCTTCACAATGAGGTCCAGTGCCTGGGTGTCTGTTCACCTGGGGGCCTCATCGCTGTTTTCCGCGATTTCTACCGCCTTCTTTATTTTGTTTCCCGCTGTTTTGAGCTTTCCGCCTTTATTTTACTTTGTTTTGTGTGCTTGAGCCCCTAGATATAGGTTGCTTGACTCGGTAGCTAGGTCCAAACATTAATAAGAATGCATGTTCCTATAGTCTACTTCGATTGGATCTAGTCAAACTCAAACAAGTTGTAAATTCGTCTCTTAGCCCGCCGCGCCGCGAGCTCACACCCGAACAAGCGCTTTCTCCTACTCCAAATGTGTTGGGCAGAGGAGGGGTGAGCCAAGACCGGACTCTCTTGGGCTAGAGACGAATGAGCAACTTATGGTTCTTCACGTTAATAGCAGCTTATGTTTAGGACGATTTTGTGCCTTGCATACCGACATGTAGATAGGTTTAAAAATTCTGTTTTGCATACCACATGGAGAGAGCTGGGATGCACTGTAAGTCTTCTAACTCAGCATGCATCATTCGGTTCAATGGTGAGATTTCCATCATCGAACCACTCGCATGGCTTTTCCGCTATCTCCCTCTGATTTTGAGCACCTAGGACTTAAATGAAAACCTACAAAAACGTTAGGCGCTGGTATGAAAACAGATCCAAAAAAAAGTGAAAACCCAAAAATTAAAACAAGGGGACTGCTAAATAAACTTTGACCTTAATTAAAATCTGTAATGGACTATCCTTGTACCGGGTTCATAAAGCCCTCATTGTTTTCAGGTACTTTGGAGGGGGACCAAAACCCTACTCCCTTGAGCGAGTGCGACCCCTAAGGATTAGAGCCCAAAACCCAGTCTGCAACTGCCTTGTGTATCGCCTGGATTTCCGAAGTAATGGCGCTTCTATCGTACGTAGGCGAGTAGGACTTGGTCACCAATGGTGACTCTCTGTTGTGAGAGCATCGACCCTGTCCGAAGTATTGAGCATAGGCCACGCCTTCACGGGGGTGTCTGTCTCATCGTCCTGCGTCCGAGTAGGTTCTTGCACGCTCACGGGTGATTCTGTTGCGAGCGAGAACCGAAGTATTGGTTTCGCCTATCGGCTTCCTCTCTCTTTTCTTTGGCTGAGTAGGGATCCAGGAAGGGTTACAAGGACTCCAAAAAGTACAGACTACAGGTTACACAGGAGGAGGACAAGTACGGGATACTCTTCCGGCAGTACTCTCTCTCCTATAGGGTAGCGTACTAAGGACTTGTTATAAGATATGCCTGAGAATCACAACTCTAAAAATGAAAAGATAATAAATAGCCGAGCTTTCACGGCTTCACATGGCGTGAGTTGGTGAACCCGATTTTGTCTTGTGTTTGTATGGATCTAGATTAAGGTTCAAAGATCAAAGTCCCGCGCCTTTGCGCCAATTCTGTTATGTCTTCCTTTGACCACCCCGCTCAACCGATCCTTTCTACTGTTTTACACTCCTTTTTGTTCCTCGTTGACCATCGTATCGTTCTTCCAAAATCCGATATTCTCTCGTGCTCCGCGAAGTTGATCCATGGATGGTTTCGTCGGGACCATGCCGACACCTACATCGATTCCATGGACTCACCTTCGCCAATAATTTCGAGGCGATTCCAGAGAACCGATCCAGACTTTGCGGATCGAACTCCAGACTCCTCGTCTTCTACCTTTCTCTTGGCCACCAAATAAACGGGGATCACTTTTGTCCCACTATCACCGTTGTGAATGGGAGTCGATTACAGTCTACATCATTTTTCCATTCACAACACGCTGGGGTTGACTTGAACTCCAGCCTCATCACGACAGCTGAGTATTTATGGCAAGTGATCTGATTCGGACCGTCTCATTATGCAGATAGAAGACAGTGCGAGCCCTGGAGACTACTCCAGAGTTCATTTCGTCCGATTCAGACCCTGACATGGCGCCAGGAGGAAAGGGCAAGGGTCAGCAGCCACCCACACCAGAGGGACAGATGCCAGATCAGAACCAAGTCAATGCACAGTTGCTGGCATCCATCCAGGCAATACAGCAGCAGCTGACCGAGCAGGCCCTTACGCAGACGGCTTTCCAGGATATGTTGAATGATATGATGAATCGTAACGATGGAGGAGGAGGCCGAGGCAGAGGAGGCAGGGGAGGAGGAGGAGGAGATGGAGGTGGAGGAGGTGGTGACGACCCCAATGATGATCCTGAATTCCAACCACAGCCGAAGCCAACACTCAAAGAAACATACAATCCAGGAGACAGCCAGATGACCGAGTGGATTCTCATCCCACCGGTACACGCTCACTTCGAGCTGAAACCCCAATTCATAGCCCTTCTCCCTGCATTCCATGGCAACACCAATGAAGAGCCATACATTCACCTGCAGCAATTCTCCCGCATTTGCCGCACCACCCACTATCCGAATGTCCCCCTGGACATTGTAAAGATGACGGCTTTCCCCTTCAGCCTACAGGACAAGGCCCTTTATTGGGTCAATCATATGGGGAAGGTTGTGACGACCTGGGAGGAGCTAAAGTCCGCCTTCTTGCACAAGTATTACCCTCTGGGTCGACTCAACCAGATGCGGGCCCGTATCAGTAATTTCTCCCAAGGACCCCATGAGTCGATACATGAAGCATGGGAGAGATTCACTGATCTGCAGGAGAAGTGTCCCCATCATGATATCCCGAAGACCAGCTTGGTTCAGCATTTCTTTGGGGGACTGAACATTGAAAGTCAAAGGCTCGTAGACGCAGCATGTGGGGGCTCACACTTCAACAAGGATGAAGATGTCGTCTGGCAGATCTTTGAAGAAATGGCCGAAGGAGAGGCCGCCCTCTCTTCATCCAAGGCTTATCAGAAGCAACCCCAGATCCTCCAAAAGCAAGTACACATGGCAGCATCTAAGGAATCAGAGAGAGATGAAAGCTCCAACCTCAGCATCATCGGGGGACATCTCTCTAAAGTTGACATTATCGAGAAGCGATCAAAAGATCTCGAAAAACTCGCCTTAATCGAGAAGAGGACCCAGAGTTTGGACAAACTGGATCACATCACCAAGCAGCTAGAACTGCTGGTAGGTACCATCAATTCTGTTCAGTCGGCAGCACCGCTCGAAGCTCCAGCTGAGAGAAAAGACGAGCAACCACCGCTACACCAGCCTCAGCCAAGCCAGCAACCACCGACAGTTCAGCACGTGTACTACGTGCAGGCACCTGATCAGAGTCAGTCGCAACAGCAGATGGTTGTGTACCAACCAGAGTTTATCTCAGACACCGATTCAGTGTTCCCGCCACCACCCCTGGTCCAGGAAGTTAATGGGGTTTGGACTAATGATGCACAGCCGACCCGTCCTCAGGGACAACTCCAGGGTCAGCCATTTGCCAATCGGCAGTACCACCAACCTCAGGGTGGTCGTTTTGGGCACCCCTCTCAGCAACACCAGCAGCCTCCTCAATTCGCACATCAATGGAGGCAGAATTTTCCGTATCAGCAGCAGCAGCAGTATCGCCATCCGCAGCCGTATCACCAATACACGGCTGCCCAGCCTCAATCATACCAGCAGTATCCCTCTCCATCCTACCAACAACTTCAACTTCCTGCTCCACCACAGCAACACCATCAGCAGCCTCCCCATCCATCTAACCAACAGCAGCGTGGTATGCACGCTGCATCTTCTGATGTGCCCCCAGCTAATCCCACCATGGAGTGTCTAGCCCAGCTTGTCCAAGGGCTAGCGGAGATGACCAAGCGGCTTGATGACCTGACCGCCACTCGCACTACCATTCCGGCGCAGGTCGAAGCCAACCCCAACAATTTCAAGAAGAAGGAGCAGGTAGAAGGTGATGTCCAGTCCGCGTGTGATAATGATATTACTGCTTTTTCTAATGCTGTTACTCTCAGGAGCGGTAGGGCCTTGCCTCCGCCTGCTACCAGATATGGGGTGAATAAAGAAACAGGTGGATCGTCATCTTCCGCATCAGCCGTGCCAGCTCCAGGGGCGGGTGAGGAGGAAGAGGAAGGAGAAGCCAGTCCAGCCGTCGTGCATTGCCAGAAGCAATTCCAGCCAAAAATACAAAAAAATCCGCAAAAACAAAAACACCAAAAAGAAGCCTGTAGCAGAAGTGAAGCCGCGCCAGCCTTGGAGGAGCCGCCAGCAGCAGTCGATCCTGTGCCAGCCGATGGAGCCAATGCTACCCTTTTTGATCGCCCAGCAGCACCAGCAGAGTTAGATCCAGCTTGTACGCCTTTTTGTAGTTCGGATGTACAACATTCTGTGGGCGATAATCTTGATGTAAATAAGAACTCTAATTTTCCTGCCAGTAATGTGAATATTCCTTTCCCTCATGCAATACAAAAATCCAAAAAAATGGCAAAAAGAAAAACTGCATTGTCTGATCCAGGTGTTGTAGATATTTTGGATAAATTGACTGTTGAGATTCCCTTGTTAAAGGCCGTGGAATACATGCCAGCTGTGAAGAAAGGATTGAAAGAGGCATGTACTAACAGGCGTCGCCCAGCGCAAGACAACAGACGCCGAGAGGTAGAAAAACACGTTCTGTCCATGGCCACAGTTGCAGCTATCACCAACCTCCCCCAGAAAAAGCAAGACTCAGGAGCACCTCTGATCAGTTGTGTGATCTTCGATCAGGTCTTCGAGCGTACTCTTCTTGACAGTGGTTCTTCCATCAACCTTCTGCCCTCGTCCATAATGCAAGAATTCGGGCTGGGACCGCTCAAGCAGACACGAATGATCCTTCAGTTCGCTGACCGATCCGTTAAGCGGCCCCGCGGTTTGTTGGAAGATGTGATAGTTACCGTGCAGGATATGAAATTCCCAGCTGACTTCGTAGTCCTTGATATGGACTCCCCTGCACCACTGCTCCAGACTCCTATCATCCTCGGCAGACCATTTCTCCGTACTTCCGGCGCCGTGGTTGACTACGGGTCTGGAAAGATCACCTTCAGCTCGAAGACCCAGCGAATCACCATCAACATGAACAAGGAGCAGAACGCCACAACTGATGAGAGTCAAGCAGCATCAGAAGCAGACTGTGAGTTTATTGCAGAGATCAGAGATTCAGAGTTATCATTGGACGATCCATGGACCCGAGAAATCCTCACTCTTGAGGAGGACTTGGAAAGCACGGTCAGCATATGCTCCGATGATGTGTGGGAGACAGATTCTCAGATGCAGGCGCACCTTCTTGAGCATTCACTCCAGACCGAACATAATCAGCTCACCGCAGAACCGTTCGGTACATCACTTGGATCTCAACAGAATGTTGAGGATGGTACTAGTCTCAAAGTACATCCCACCACCAGCATGGTATCAGAAGTGACCGGTAAAGGGGACAGACTGAAACCAGAACTCAAGCCACTTCCTGCAGGCCTGAAGTATGCTTTCCTTACGGGTGAAGAACACATGTATCCAGTCGTCATCAGCAGCAGGCTGAATCTGGATCAAGAATCTCGACTCCTTGAGATTCTAGAAAAGAACCGCAAGGCACTTGGTTGGAGTGTATCAGACCTCCGAGGGATAAACCCAGCTCTGTGCTCACACCATATCTATTTAGAATACGATGCCAAGCCGTCCCGCGAATTCCAGAGAAGGCTAAACCCTAACCTTCGGGACGTGGTCATGAAGGAAATCACAAAGTGGTGTGATGCAGGCTTCATTTATCCCATCTCCGATTCAAAGTGGGTAAGCCCCCTGCATGTAGTTCCCAAGAAATCCGGGCTTACTGTGGTCACAAATGAAAAAGGAGAGGAGATTTCAACGCGGGTACCGACATCCTGGCGGGTGTGTGTTGACTACCGCCGCCTAAATGCAGCAACCAAGAAGGACCACTTTCCCTTGCCATTTATTGATCAAGTCTTGGAGAGATTAGCAGGCAAGGAGTTCTTCTGCTTCCTGGACGGGTACTCCGGGTACAACCAAGTGGCGATCGCCCCTGAGGATCAAGAGAAGACTACCTTCACTTGCCCGTTCGGCACCTACGCCTTCAAGAGGATGCCCTTTGGATTATGCAATGCACCCGCAACCTTCCAAAGATGCATGCTAGCAGTCTTCGCCGAAATGATAGGCAGTTTTCTCGAGGTGTTCATGGATGATTTCTCCGTCTATGGTGACAGTTTCGATTCTTGCCTCGAGCACCTAGACAGAGTGCTTCAGAAATGTCGGGAAGTCAATTTAGTGCTCTCATGGGAAAAGAGCCACTTTATGGTCACAGAGGGTATTGTGTTGGGCCATGTCGTTTCCAAACATGGCATGGAAGTCGACCCAGCCAAGGTGGATGTCATTTCAAACCTTCAGCCACCTCAGTCAGTAAAGAATGTGAGGTCATTCCTGGGGCATGTGGGATTCTACAGACGATTTATCAAGGACTTCAGCCGCATTGCCCGACCTCTGACAGAACTTTTGTGCAAGGAGACAGAATTCATTGTTGATCAGCCAGTTCTCCTTGCCTTCAATCAATTAAAGGAGCTTATCACTCAGGCTCCAATCTTGCAGCCTCCAGACTGGACTCTTCCATTTGAAATAATGACCGATGCGTCAGATTTTGCAGTCGGAGCTGTTCTAGGGCAGAGGAAAGATAAGGTGCCCTATGCCATTCACTATGCCAGCAGAACATTAGATGAAGCTCAAAGAAATTATACAGTAACAGAGAAAGAACTGCTGGCTGTGGTTTTCGCCTTAGAGAAGTTCAGATCCTATTTGTTGGGGTCAAAGGTCACAATTTTCACAGACCACTCTGCTATTCGGTACCTACAGCAGAAGAAGGATGCCAAGCCCAGACTGATTCGTTGGATCCTTCTCCTCCAGGAATTCGATCTGGAAATTAAGGACAAACCTGGAGTTCAGAACGTGGTAGCAGATCACCTCTCCAGAATAGAGCAGCATGACTCTCCTTTGAGCAACGCACCTATCACAGAGACCTTCCCTGACGAAGCTATCTTAGCCGTGGATGCTCTCCCTTGGTATGCTGACATTGTAAATTACCTCGCCTCTGGGGTAATACCTTCGGATTGGACGAAGAATCAGAAGAACAAATTCATGTCGACCATCCGCTTTTACCAGTGGGAAGATCCCCTTCTATTCAGGGAAGGAGCAGATTGTATTTGGCGCAGGTGCATTCCTCAGACGGAGCAATCTAGTGTCCTCGAGCATTGTCATTCACTCGAATCTGGTGGGCACCATTCTGGAGATCGTACGGCAGCGAAAGTATTGCAGTGTGGCCTCTGGTGGCCCACTTTATTTAAGGATGCAGCAGAATTTGTTAAAAGATGTCTTGATTGTCAGCGACTGAAAGGAACACTCACTGCCAAAGACTCAATGCCTCTGAAAATCATTCAGATAGCAGATGTTTTCGATGCATGGGGCATTGACTTCATGGGACCTTTCCCTAACAGTCAAGGTTTTGAGCACATCCTTCTTGCCGTAGATTACGTGAGTCGTTGGGTTGAAGCTATCCCCGCCCGAGCCGCCGACAGCAAAACAGTTTGCCAGTTTCTGAAGAAGAACATCATTTCGCGGTTTGGGATACCCAAGATTCTCATATCCGACGGGGGTAGTCATTTCATCAACAAAGAGGTCAAGAAGTTAACGAAGGAGTACGGCATCGATCACCGCGTCGCATCTCCTTATCATCCGCAGACCAATGGCATGGCGGAGTTATCCAATAGAGAAATCAAGACCATATTGCAGAAACTTGTTAGGCCAAACAGAAAAGACTGGTCTCAACTCTTGGACTCAGCTCTTTGGGCTTACCGTACGGCCTACAAGTCTCCCTTGGGCATGTCGCCCTACCGTCTTGTATATGGAAAACCATGTCATCTGCCCGTGGAATTACTTCACAAATCCCTTTGGGCAATTAGTAATTGTAACTTGGATTCACGAAAAGGTGGTCAGAAGAGAAAGGACGATCTGAACAGGCTCTTGGAATTCCGAGACTGCGCATACGATAACACCTTGATGTACAAAGAGAAGGTGAAACGCTGGCATGACCGGCACATCAGACGAAAGACCTTCGATGTTGGGCAGAAAGTGTGGTTGTTTGATGCAAAGTTGCGGATATTCCCAGGTAAATTAAAAAGTAAGTGGACAGGGCCATTTCGAGTATGTGAAGTGCGTGACAACGGAAGCATTGCTATATCAGAATTGTCCCCTGACGCACAGCCATTCGTCGTCAACGGCCAACTACTGAAGCCTTACTTGGAACCAGATTCATTCTTGGCCGTCGTTGACTCTATTCAGTTAGTGCACCCCGAGGATATCTCTACACCTCCTGCAGCACCAAAAGATTCAGACGATGTACTCCAACCATTATTGCTCTGATTTTCTTCTTTTCTTTGTCTTCTTTTCCTTATCTATTTCTATCTAAAAGGTGCCGCCCTTGTAGACAGTTTTCTATACTTAGGACGAACTTGGTCCTAAGTATAGGGGGGTGAGCACCTAGGGTTCTTGATTTCTGTTTGATCCTCTCCATCGTCTCCTCTTCTTGTCTATACTTAGGAGTATCTTACCCTAAGTATAGGGGGAGACAATCTGAGTACGATCAGTGTATTCTCACCCTTGACCCTCCCCGCTTTGTAAACAGTCTGCTATACAAAGGACTCTTTGATCCTAAGTATAGGGGGGACGGTCAACTTCTCATTCATTCATTTCGTTCGTATTTATTCTTTAGATCTGTCTATACGCAGTACGAGTTATGTCTTTGCTTTTTCCTTTCGATCTATGAGGACATAGCTCAAGCTAAGTATAGGGGGGTCGTATATACTGTGTATATACTCAAAGCCATAACTCATACTGAAAAATAAAATATCACTACAACACAAAATAAAATGTAAAAAGTAGCTTTATAATAATAAAAGATGATTGTGAGTTCCTCAGACTCATTGTAATTATACTGACTAGTAAGTCAGAAAAGTGTTTTACGAAACGTTTTTTTTTGAAAAATCTTGTGAAAGTTGTTTAAAAATAGCGTGAACAAGTATTCAACGATTGAAAAGATTAGTTTGTGTGTAAAACCTATTTTCTTTGAGTGAAAGCAAAATATGTGGAAATTAGTGTGCAAATGATTGTGAAAAGTTGATTGTCAAAATTGTTTTGAAAAATCTATCTGTGTTGTGTAAAACATTTGTAAAAGGGTTTTCAAATGCGTGTACATGTTACAAAAATTATTTTGGACTAGAGTTTTCGAAAACCCTTGTGAAAATGTTTCTCGAGTAAGTCTGAGGAATTTGCACAAAAATCTTTCATTTGTAAATGAGGACTAAGCCAAATAAAGTTTATAAGAACAGAACCATACTATACGTCAAATACAATTTTTTCTTCTTTTGTACCTACTGATTAATAAATCAGAGACCTATACAGTATGATTTGAAAAATAGTGTGACCAGTTTTGAAAAAAAATTTTGATGCGAAATGATTTCAAACTGTGTGAAAATTGTTTTGATCGCAAAAATTTTTCTTTGTGTGAAAGAAAGGATTTGAAAAACCTGTGTGCAAATGTTGTGAAAAATGTTTGTCCAAATTATTGTGAAAATGTACATATAGTGTGAAAATTCTTTGCAAAAATATTTTCAAATGTGTGTAACTGATTGCAAAAATTATCGTGTACTATAGTTTGCAAAACTATTTTCAAAATTAAGATCACTATTATAAATACCTATAAATCAGAAATAAATCACGTAAAATTCTTTCTCAACAACCTGAATAAACCATTCCATTAACATATGTACAGTCTGTATAAATTCATATATTTGTAAATAAAGCAGTACGCCCGTGTAAATAAGGGTATTTACTTTTTGTATGTGTCAAGCTCTTATTTTATGTGCAAAATTTCTTTGTGTAAAAACATTCTCTGCTTCTTTTTAAATCCTCTGTGAAAAACTGCATCATTCATTGTGCATAAGCAAAAGCATACCATTCATATTCTTTTTGAGTGAGCTTAATGATTGAATCAGTCTAATAAAGTCTCAGAGTGGAGCTCGGTTGGATCTTACTGCACCTAACTGCACTGGAACCTTATGGGAACTAGGTTTAAGGTACTTCAGGTCCAGTCAGACTTAATTCTTTGAGAAAGCAGGGCTGGGTTCAAGACACCTCAGTGGACTAACTAGAACTTTTCGAAACACACGCATGGCTCTTGTCGGCCGTGACCTAACTTGGACACTGGCACCTTTCACATAGCTCTCCATGGATGAGGTGGTGAGGAGGCAGTTTCCTTTGGCTTGGGGTAGCATATGAGGGTAGTACTTCTAGGCGGAACCTCTCTTCTTCTTATAGTGAAGGAAGTGCACCTCAACTTGGTCTAGTGGTGATGAAGGCTAAAGACAGAAGCTGAGGGTTGCAATAAAGCTTCAAAGAGGGATAGTCTACTGGCTCAAGAGGAAAATTCTTGTATATATGCTGCACCATGTAGATATGTTGTACAGATGCAATTGAAAGAAAGAAAAAAAAAATTTTGCAAAAAGGAACTCCAAAAAAGTGGTGGGTCGGATTGAAAATTTAATAACCCCACTGGAGTGTATATAGTTCAATAAAGTAAAAGCTTATGGTATCCATGTTACATCTCATGAAGCTTGCAGCGGGAGACTTAGCTACACTGGCTGAGCTTCCAAAAGTCTATACTTCTTCCCCCTCTTCTTGAGCCGGTTGCACTTGAACTTAGAAGGGAATACCCCGCTTCTCGAGGAAAGAGTTGCTAGACCGAGGCCTTAGAGTTACCAAGTTGGGGGAGGTTGTTTCTTTGTCACTTCAGAGGTGGGGAGCTACATATCACTTACACTGTGCAAGTCAGCTTCATAGTCATAAGGGTTCGTGTATGGTGTAGGCTAGTTCTGACCAGGCTATTGAGGTGATTTGAACCAAGTTCTGTGACTATCGAAGGCTGTTGTGTTTTAAAGTTGGTTCCCGACTAGGTTCCACACACATCCACACCTAAGGTCTGACAGGAGCTCCAATCTCAGATTTTGTAAAGACATGCATTGCACTGAAAGCACCCCTATTCACTCTATCTTCCTTTCATTTTCCTTTTTCTTTCCTTTATTCTTTTTGTACTTATTGCATAATTATTTGCTAGGGACTAGCAACGGCAAGTATAGGGGGGTGATGAATCTCCATTTCATCACCTTTATTCTATCATTTTGGCCTTAAAAACCCCAGCAAATGCATGTAAATAGCATTAATTTGTTCATATTAGCATCTATTATTTATTGTATTAATTATACATAAAATAAGGTTTTAATGCCAAAATTATAGAATAAAGAGAAGAAAAGAAAAAGGAATAAAATATTGCAAATATTTTATTACCCTAACCCCGAGACCAAGGCCAGAATGGAATTGGTCGACAAGGAATAAAGTAGGGGGAGATAAGGGCCAATTATACAATAAATACCTCATTTATTTATTCATTTATTTATGCATTTTTGACACCTATTTTGTACATAATTATTTATTCATCAAATCAAGAAACTTTGTTCATAAAAGTTGTAGATAATAATGTAAATAAAAATACAAAATTGAGTTTGTGTAAAATAATACTCACTGTACATTTTATACACAAAATAAAAAGCAAAAATCTCAACTTCACAGACCCATATCTTGCAAATAAAAACTCCAAGTCACCCAAACTCACCTTTAATTGTATATAGCATTTCATGAACTATTTTATAAAATTAGTTTCATAATTTTTGGAATCCATCTGTGAAAGTTAGGTTTTGACCCTCCTTGTATATAGACCTGATTAAAATATTCATTTTATTCAATCTTCAGTATTTCTATAAATTTGCATTTTTATAATCTTGTAAATCATGTATATAATACATGTACATATTGAAATGTGAATAAAACCAAAAAAAGAATTTGTAAAAATAAAATAAGTCTATGAATATATAGACAAAATACCTATACTACCTGTATGTGCATAAATAAAAGGAAAAGCACTCTTTTATTCTTTATTCTTTTAATAATGTATATATTATATGTGTCTTATTAAAAATACAAATCCTTAATAAAAAACACATAAAATTAATTAAATAAATACAATGTGTATAATATATAGGTAAAGTACCTATATATATACTTAGAAATACATAGACCTATTTATTTAAAAATACAAATAAACTTATAAAAATCAAACAAAAATACCTTTATACTCACAAAATAAGTTATAAATTTATAAAATAAGCCAAGAAAATAATAAAAGAAAATAAATAGACTAAAAATAAAATATCCAAAAATACATGTAAATACATACATATACATATTACTAAAATAAAACTACAATAAAACACCTCGAAAAATTCAATAAAAATCAGGAATAAATACTACACGAAATAATACACATTTTTCATTTTATAAGCAAAAATTAATAAAATCATTTCGGATGTCAAATAAATCAATCTTCCTTCAGTCTTGCTATTTTGTCTCGTAGCGGCTTACGTGGCCCAATAAGACGCCGGCCAACGTTGACCCCCTGGTCAACTGTCCCATCCCACGTCTGGCAGCTCTGAACAGTCCACTCCCCCGATTTCCTCCCTTTTTCCCGGGCACACCATCCATCAATCGACAACGCTTCCTTCACAAGATTTGTTCCCCAATCTTCCATGATGCCCGCCGAAATCACAGATCAACCAAATGCTCTCTAGATCATGAAATAATCGCCGGTCAATAAGGCTACTCGCCAATGTGTATAAATAAAAATCTCCGTTTCCTTCCTCGAATTTGGCCACTTTCATTCCAACCTAACGCCTAGATCTTGCGCCTGGATTGTTCCTCGTGACAGGGGGAGTAGCCCAGCATCGAGACTCGGCCGGAGGGAGGAGAATTTTGACGCGGTGGAGCTCCGGCGTCCGCCCTGCTCCCTGGAGGCCCCCAGGTATAAGAGCTGTCCTTTTAATGCATTCTTAGGTAGTTTTTAATGTTAGCATTTCATTTCAGTAGTTAGTTTAGTTGTTAGTTGATCACATTAGCGTAAAAAGCAAAAATCGAAGTTCGCCGGAGCTCCGCTCCGGCGACTTCTTCATCGTGAACCTCACTGTATCCGACCACCTCGATCATCCCATCTCGTTCCTCGTCGTCTTCTCCATCTTTCGCACCCATCAGATCAACCTAGGACCCTCGGTCTTGGTGAATCAGGGTTCCAACTCCGCCGCTCGCCGGAGCCCTTCCGCCCACCTCCATCTTGCACCGCAGCTTCATAACCCCGGGTCGAGGAGATAGCTCTCTCGCCCGCGGTTCTTCCTGTGCAGGTACCACGAGGAATCGAGCCCTTCTGGGCTTGCTTTGACCAGGAAGAGGTTCTTGGGGGCCACCTTCTTCTCCGACCTCGCTCCACCGACTCAGGCCCCCAGGAGCCATGAGATCACCATCAGACGACGCGGAGGCCTCCCAGCTACGATCAGGACGCTTCAGATGCGCAGGAGGTGCCCGGAGGAGCCCGAGCTACCCGATCGAAGCTCGCCGAGGGCGAGTTCCTTCCCAGTTCTTCCAGGTGCCTTCTGCACCGTTGGATCGAGCGGGCGGCCCAGATTACATGCCAGCCGTCCGATGAAGAAGCACACCCACCGTCAGATCAGCCGGGATGTTCTAATCCCAGCCCTTCATCGCCGAAACGAAGTCCGCCGTCCGATGATCGCCACGTGTATAAGTGGCGCTTCCAGCGCCGCAGGATGCAAGGCCTTATTTAAGGGGTAAATTTCATATCTCGCCCCTTACTTTTTGTATTTAGGGTTTGCTCCCAAAAATAAAAGTTTCAGTTGTAAATAAGTTGTAAAAATTGCAGTGGACCCCCCTCGATGTTTCTATATTTACATTTTAGTCCCTCCGCGCCTCACGTGCAGCAACCACGTGAGGCGCGTGAAAATTGCATCTAAACCCTGCCGGGTTCTTGTATTTATGAAATGGTCCTGAAAATAAAAGTTAAAGTGTATTTTTATTGTAATTTTTGCATGTATGCCCCTGCCAACTATTTTATTTGCAAAAATACCCATGCCAGGCCATTTACTTTTTGAAGGCTTTGTCTATTTATTTCATGCGTCATATTTAATCGAAAAATCTTGCAAAAATAGACTTAAGCCCCTGTTTGGTCATGCTTGAACGCCATATTTTTAGTTTTGCATTTTGTGCATTTTTGCATTTATTAAAAATCAAAAACTTGTCTTTCAGTCCCTGTCTAACTCATAAAACCCCAAAAAATATGAAAATGCCTTGAAAAATTCCAAAAAAATTATATGCAA